>JARQZK010002917.1:527500-625000 GCA_030704885.1 Cynegetis impunctata | reverse complement strand
AAAAACAGCATGATCCTACTCTGGATTATCAGAAGGTTACACGTTAAGTGATCATCATCTTTTACAGCCCTTTACGGAAAACACAAATAGGTCATCAATTGCAGATAATTTCCAGGCAAGGAAAGATTTAATTTAGATCAAGAAGAAAACACCATCCGTACCAAAATTAGGAAATTAGTACGCGCTACACCCACGCAATTAATTTACTGAAGAGAAATCCCCAACGTTCCCTGGGGATGGTTATTATCTCAAACCCCATTCGGCCACACCCCTCGATCTCTCATCGGGACTGGAAATATATTTTTTATTAGTTTTTTTTATTGCGTGGAGGAATACCCTGGCTCGTAAACCTTTTCGGCACTCCTAATAATGTTTGTACGTGAAATTCTCGACCGACATTCCTTGCATATTATCGGGCTGGAACTGTCCGCGGTCTGCGGACCGTCATATTTTACGACATCCAAAGAATGAGGGGTGATAGTCAACTAGGGGCACATCGTTATTGTATAGCTCGGATCGATTCTTTTAGTGCACACCAGAAGATTTATATCATTTACTGCAGAAAGTAGGTGAAATAATTCCACATAACTTTTTAACAATCTGGAAATACTTTATTTAATAGTATTTCTTTGTAAATTATTTTCCTTATGCAGAAGATTATAGAGAATTGTTTGAAGAATCGTATATACCGGGTGTAAATGAGTGATGGGCCACCCCTATAACTTTTTAACGGATTCTTCGATTTCATTGAAATATAGGTGGTTTATCTCACACATAATTTTGAATTTTTTCACATACAAAATCAATATGGCTGACTTCCGGTTTCACAGAAAACGATATAAATATTAAAAAATACATACATTCCATCTGTCAAACAATTTTTTCATATTTCGTAAACAGGGTCGGTCTCAGGAGCAAAGGGAACTAATGAGAATAACATTTTTAATAATTACTTCGTTATTTAGAAATTGAGAAAACTGTGAATCATTTTGAAGGAATTTGAAGGAGCTTTTTGATATATAGGGTGGCCCATGTATGTTTCTATTCAAAAAACTGAGTTTTGGTTCGAAAAAGAATTTAATCGTTAACAAACTTCACGAAAATCAATTTTTTTAGAAATTATTACTTTGGGCGATATTTTAAATCAATTATCTATGATTTAGTTGACGTCGCAGCCATCTACGATAAAAAGAACAAAATGAAAAACAAAATTGAAACGGCGCTAGAATTGACATTTGACAGATGGAATGTATGTATTTGAAGCCTCAGAATTGAAATATGTAAAAATATATAGGGTCTTTCATTTAAGTTTTTAATTTTTATATCGTTTTCTGTGAAACCGGAAGTCAGCCATATTGATTTTGTATGTAAAAAAATTTAAAATTATGTCTGAGATAAACCACCCAAATTTCAATTAAATCGAAGGAACCATTAAAAAGTTATAGGGGTAGCCCGTCACTCATTTACACCCGGTATATATATATATATATATATATATATATATATATATATATATATATATATATATATATATATATATATATATATATATATATATATATATATATATATATATATATATATATATATATATATATATATATATATATATATATATATATATATATATATATATATGTATATATATATATAGCGGTGCTGGTTTCATGAGATCCGACGACATGGAAATCCCATTCATCCTTCAAGGGAGAATGTAGGAAAATTCGACATCGGCGCCACACACGATGGAAATACTAAACAGTCTGTTTTGGGATCATCAGTAGTATTCCGTAAATCGACCGAGTGAGCAACGATCTCAAGTTCACATAGACACCTAATGGTTTCAAAGAATAGCACAGGTAAAAGGGATCATTCGATTCATCATCAATTTTTCAAAGAATTTCTCAACGTATTATTATCTTTAACATACACGCTGCGTCTGTTTAGCGCAAATAAATATTTATTTTATTTAATATATATATATATATATATATATATATATATATATATATATATATATATATATATATATATATATATATATATATACACTTCGCATCAAAATTAACGCACCACTAAAATTTGGGTCAATTTCAAAGTTAGTTTTCTCGCGAACTGCTGAATCGATTTAAATGAATTTTCTTCATTATAGTTTCAATCTTCAGTAATGACGTTATGAAAATAGAGAACATTTAAATTTGAGTTTCAGGCATATACTGGGCGTTCAAAGAAAAACTAGTTTAATGCACAACTTTTGTCACATTCTGTGTGAATTCCTATCAACAGTATTAGGTGTCGCTCCAAGTCAAAATATAGCCCTATCTTTTACTAGCATTTTGTTTTTTTTTATTCACGTTTTTATTTCACATATTTAATGAAATACGGAATTTAATTTCGAAAAAAGACTTGAAAACTTCAATTTGCTAGGGAACATGTGAACTGGACTGCTGAAGATTGGGAACGAGTTTTGTTCACTGATGAGGCGAGGTTTTGTCTCTACAGCAAAGATCGGAGCTCAAAAATTATTCGACTGCCAAACGAACGTTATTCACAAAATAATATTTGCTAAACCGAGTTATTTAATGGAGGCTCTGTGATGTTTTGGGGAGGAATTTCTTTGGCAGCTCGTACAGACATCATGTCCTTGCATGGAGCACCTTTAAATATCGAAAAGTTCATTGAAATTTTGTCAGAGAATGTGGTCCCTATGGCTGGTTATATTGGTAATTTTATATTAATGCAAGATAGTGACATATCACATACTGCGAAAATAGAACAAAATTATCTAAATCAGGTGAATATTGAGATCCTAGATTGACCTCCAAGAAGCCCAGCCCTTAACGCTACAGAACATTTATGGGATCTAATGAAAGGCAGCTTAAATATCATCAACCCCCACCTGCCTCCTTGGATGACGTAGACAACATGATTTGGGAAATATGGACAAATATAGATCAAGCAAATATTAGACGTCTGGTTCAAAATATGGGTCGTCGATGTCAATCAGTTATAGAGAATAGGGGAGAAAACACCCGATGTTGACTTTTTATTTTAATATTTAAGATTTTGTTTCAAATTTTTTTAAAATAAATTTTAGTTCATTCATTTAATAAGCAAGATAAAAAAGTGAATAAAAAACAGAATATTGGTAAAAAATGGGGCTATACTTTGATTCAGATAGACACCTAATACTGTTGGGAATTCCCATAGAATGTGAAAAAAATTGTGCATAAACCTAGTTTTTTTTTAAACACCCCCTTTATGCCTAAAACTCAAATTTAAATTTGTTTTCTTTCTATAACGTCGTTTATGAAGTTTTGGGCTATAATGAAAAATACTAAATCGACTAATGATTTTTCAATGAATATTTAATTCGATTGTATATAAAATCTCTAATTTTGAAAGTTCAACTCGAAATTGGAGTAATGAAAGAGTTTTTCAAGACTATTCCATCAGATATGTGAATATCATTGCAACGTCGTCGAAACTATAGGCTATTCGAAGGGAAGTGACGTAAGAACAAAACTTACTTCTTGACAAGAAACTATGCGGTAACAATAAAACAGTTTCACTAGAATCCCTTCATCGAAACAATTCAATCAAGGCTGTGATCATTCATCTAGTAGTTCAAGATATTACATTCCTTACATCGTTCAACATTAGTAATAGGGCGTTTACTACTTGACCCTCTCTCAAAAGACTTCGAAAAGTACCTCGCATCTAAAATAATGGCATCATTTGATGCACGTACTTTAGATTCTAAAGGGGCACTACTCGTTTGGTTCCTCGTCTTCTTTTCACGATATTTTTCACATCGTTGCGCATTAGTTAAACGTTCGATTGATGCTCCGACAAACCTTCATTCGAATCAGGGAAGTTATAAAGTTCAACATACATATCAGATTTTCATAAAAATGGTACATATCACAACTATTTCATTAAAGTAAAAACATTTGTATACTTTTAATGCCAAGGAGCAGTACTCGTTTGGTTTGTCTTCTTTTCACGATATTTTTCACATCGTCGCACATTAATTAAACGTTCGATTGATGCTCCAGCAAACCATCATTTAAATCAGGGATGTTATAAAGTTCAACATACATTACAGATTTTTATAAAAATGATACATATCACAAACATTTTATTGAAGTAAAAGCATTTGTATACTTTCAATGCAAAGGGGCAGCTTTGTCTTCTTTTCACGATATTTTTCACATTTTGGCGCATTAGTTAACCGTTGGATTGATGGTCCAGCAAAGCGATTTGAATCAGGAAAGTTATAAAGTTCAACATACATTTCAGATTTTTACAAAAATGATACGTAATACAACTATTCTTACTAAAGCACAAGCTTTTGTATATTTTGAATGCCTAGTAGTCGTAACATTTTTGACAATTGAACCATCGTTTCTTATTCCGAGTTCAATTTCAGTAACCTACGCTTCAATCACACTTCACCGTAAGGTGAAGCTCCCTTGTAAAATTGTTCGATAATTTTTCAAATTATTGAAGAATGTTCCTTGTTCGCTATCTGTGATATCTGAAATTGACTATGGTCAACTAGCATATTTTTCATGAATTGATTCTTGAATATGGCTAACATCGAAACAAGAATTTGTAACGTGTAAATTCTCCACTTAACCGCCGCCACTGAATTCTACATTAAAATACCGTGATTCCACGCTATAAAATGCCTGAATGAATGACTTGCGTACGACGAGAATATCGAGATAGCGTCGAATTTGCTCGTGAAACATCTAACATCGTTCTCTGTTGGCAAGTATCCGTTGAAGATACAACATCTTTAAGAGTCAAATAATATTCCATATCTATTAAACGAATATTCAGTTTATTAAAATTATTAAGTATCTGTGGCGTCTGATAGACGGTAAGTTATGAGAAGAAATCTAATTATTTCGTATAAATGCATTATCTTGAAAATTTGAATTGATTCCTTGTTTCATTTTCCGCCATTTCATTTTTTTATTTGTCTATATTAAATTATTTATCTTTCAATATTGAAATAATCATCTTACATTTCTTAATTTAAAATATTTTTAATTTTTGAAGGCTAATTTAACGTGGTCATATCTTATGTTCAGTTTAATGTTGGAACATATACTGTCTTTCTTAGCATCTTTGCTAGAGATCAATATAAATATTAATTTGAATTGGCCATCGATACCCTACAGAGATTCTTGGAAGATTTTAAGTTTGAGATTGTATGTTGATTTGCCCCGAATTATTTTAGTCACCGTGGCTGGAGCTAGGAAGCATTTTGATTGGAACTAAAAACCACTTTGGCTAGAACCATAAAGGAAATCTAACTGAAGCTACTATATAACCGCAGCTAGATTTACCAAGCAACTAGGGACGAAGATTAGGCAATCAAAAGAGTACAATCCACCTAGAATAGAATAAAACGTCGATAGAAAATCAAATAAAAAAAAACAGATAAGTCTCATTGTATATAATAAGAAAGTAGTAAATACCATCATTTTATATCTTGTTGTTATTTCTGAGAACTAACTAGAACCTATATATGTATAACCAATCTCTCAGCTAGCTCGGGCATATATTAAAAGGGAGAGTGGTTACAAATTTACGGATCGCGCTCTCGTGAGAATGTCCAGAGTTTTTAAACACTATGTCAGTGTGCTCTGGAATCCCATACGTCATCTTCGTAGAGTAGACAACTTCATGTCAGAAAGTATTTGTTCTGTGGACGGAATTCCGCATTTTCGGTTTAAGCCGTGAATTGTATTGGAGAAAAATTAGCAGTATGTTCACTCCAGGTCAAGTAAACTGCACTGAAGAGATCTAATAAGATCGAAAGAGCTGTTCGCAGATCTTGAGTCGGTGTAACTTGACGGTTTCTATAATTCACCTTTGCATTGTGAATGTAGATTTCGCGTGTCGGAATAATAATAATAATAATAATAATAATAATAATAATAATAATAATAATAATAATAATAATAATAATAATAATAATAATAATAATAATAATAATAATAATAATATTTATTCAAACACCAGTATGGTACAAATACAAGTAAATAAAAAACAAAGATCAGTTGTGAATAAATAAAAACTCGATAAGTGTGAACACTTGTTTCGAGAAGTAATAGAAACAAACAATGAAAAAACAAAGAGATCACCAAAAACACACAAACATGAAAATTCCACTGAATGATTCAACTATAAATTCGATTATAAAATGTAGAACATAGAATCATACATCCATACATCTGAATATACGCGCATACACACATAATATACACATAAATTATATAAAAATTAGAAACTTATATTACACCATAGAAAAGGATGAGGCCTCGGTAGACCAGGCGGTATGGTTTACCGCTTGTAAACCGAGGATTGTGGGTTCGAGTCCCACCTTGCTCTTGGGTGTTGTATATGTCCGGTATTTAGTGGTTATAGTTTTAAAACGAATTGTTGGGTAATGTGCATCGTTCACAAGCCCATTGGCCGTTCGGAACCGGCGTTAAACTGTAGGTCCCTCGAGTTAAAAAAAAAAAAATAGAAAAGGATAAAAAGTATCAGTCATCAAAGTATACAAAATATCAAGATAACAGAATTAACAAAAACAAGTAAAGATGAGAAACAAACATCTAAAAAACAACAAGCGAACATTGAGAATATTTTTCTTTGTATAATGTTGAGTTAATATAAATCTAATCAAATATTCGCTGAAGTTCAATTCTCTTACTCCGAAGTATGTGCCTCCTCAGTTCTAGTTTAAAGCAATTAATATTTTCTATCGATTTTAATCTTTGAGGTATACTATTATAAAGTTTTGTAGCAAAGTACGAGTATGATCTTTGAGACGCTACCCTAATCATCAGGGGTGTAACATAGTTGTTTCTTTGGCGAGTGTTGTATTGATGGGAGGAAAGCAATGCTGTATGCTTATTCGCATGATATCTGATACCAGAGCAGAGAAAATACAACTGTCTTATGTCCAGAATTTGAGTCTCAGTGTAGAGAAGATCAGAAGAATACCTTATTTTTTGAAAATATCAATTTAAGGAAACGTCTCTGCATGACCTCGATAAAGCGGATGTGAGTATTTGAACTTCCCCCCATACCGCTTTTCCATAACGAATGTGAATCTCAACTAAGGAGTAATATAAAGTTTTCAGGTGCTTCAGTGGCAGGATTTCTGTGAGCTTCCTAAATTTGTATAATATCGTTCTTAATTTGTTGACAGTATACCTTATATGTATATTCCATTTCACATGCATATCAACTATTATACCCAAATATTTTTTTCGGGTAGAATGTGGAAGGGCGTTTCAGTCCTGACCACCAAGTGATCGAATAGAGGTGTTCCAGCCGAATTACAGCAAAATGGCAGATAGTGTGTTTTATCTATATTAAAGGTCAATAGCTTCTTATTCAACCAACTTTTCATCTCAGAAAACTCCACCTCAACCATCTCCCTCAATGAGTTCCAGTCATCTGATTTGTAGAATATGGCTATATCATCCGCAAAACCAACAATATCTCCTCTGCCACTCAACGAGAAAAGTCCGTTTATATACACATTGAATAGTGTTGGTCCAAGCACGGAACCCTGAGGCACTCCACATTAAATTACCCTCTCACTGCTCAGTACATTATCTATTCTCACGACCTGGCATCTTCCCGTCAAATAACTTTCGAACAGTTTCAACATGTTACCTCGCATTCCAATATCCTCCAGGGATTAAAGAAGAAGGCGATGACTGACAGTGTCGAAGGCTTTGGACAGGTCTATAAATACACACAAGGATGGTCTTCCCTCATTCCTCAAAGGAATACGTATAACCAGCTTCCTTGGAAAATTGTTCGATAATTTTCAAATCATCAAACAATTTTACTTGTTCATTTTATGTTATATATGAAGCTGACTATGGTCAACCAGTATTTTATATGAATAGGCCAAGCTACAGAGATTTTTTCATGTAAAAAGTGTTAGTAGAAAACCAGCTGCGCCATTGTTTGTAAATAGTTCCATATGATATAGTGATATGTTTTTCACTCGACTTTATTATTTATAACTTTGTTATTAACAATTTTATGCAAAAAATTTTTTTTTAGTTTTTTGCTTATAAAAATGAAACTATCAGAATAAACGTGATGGTGTTAATAGACTAATTGTAGAAAATGAAAAGACGAAGAAAATGAGAAGTGAGACGACTCGATCAGACACTTAGTTTGAAAAGAAACCGGCCAAAATGCAGTTTTTTCAAAAATCCTTAACTCGTTAATTTTTTGAGTTGTAGCGTATATCCCCCGGCCAGTATTAGCTATTGATATATAATTCATTTGTGCGAAGATCACAAACTGTCCGATGCATAGTTTTTGATCTGTGGTCATTTGATTATGTTACTATGCAATTTTCCAGCAGACCCGAATGCGACAGGTGTGGTCCGATTCCAATTTACTAAAAAGATTTTGAAAGTAGAATTCTCATAGTTCAAAACGTTTATCTTGGTTTTTCATAAAAACGCTGAGAAATATGTTAAAAATAAAGCTGAACATGACAAAAAACGGCCGAGCGCGTGAGAGTAGTTGAAGATTGGTGGTTTACAATTATTATCTGACAACGTTTAGAAATTACTGTCATGTTCAAAATTCCGACGCTCTCGAATGTCATACTTTTCCTTGCCTGCTGCTCTACCCCCACTCTTCAACTACTCTCACGCGCTCGGCCGTTTTTCCTCATGTTCAGCTTTATTTTTAACATATTTCTCAGCGTTTTCATGAAAACCCAAGATGAACGTTTTGAACTATGAGAATTCTACTTTCAAAATCTTTTTAGTGAATTGAAATCGGACCACACCTGTCGCATTCAGGTCTGCTGGAAAATTGCATAGTAACATAATCAAATGGCCACAGATCGAAAACTATGCATCGGACAGTTCCTCATCTTCGCATAAATTAGGTTTATATCAATAACTAATACTGGCCGGAGGATCTAGGCTACAACTCAAAAAATAACCGAGTTAAAAATTTTTGAAAAAACTGCATTTTGGACGGTTTTTTCCGATTTTCTCTTAAACTAAGCGTCAGATCGAGTCGTCCCACTCCTCATTTTCTTCGTCTTCTTATTTTCTACAATTAGTGTATTAACACCATCACGATCACTCTGATAGTTTC
Organism: Cynegetis impunctata; assembly: GCA_030704885.1. Taxonomy (NCBI): domain Eukaryota; kingdom Metazoa; phylum Arthropoda; class Insecta; order Coleoptera; family Coccinellidae; genus Cynegetis; species Cynegetis impunctata. The sequence goes on along the minus strand of JARQZK010002917.1, from coordinate 615,832 downwards.
ATTTTTATAAGCAAAAAACTGAAAAAAATGCCAATTTTTTCATTAAATTGTTAATAACAAAGTTATAAATAACAAAGTCGAGTGAAAAACATATCACTATAGCATATGGAACTATTTTACAAACAATGACGCAGCTGGTTTTCTTCTAACACTTTTTACACAAAATGCTCCCTACAAATCTCTGTAGCTTGGCCTACAATTGATTCTTGACTATAAGGTTGTCCTGAATAACCTGAACAAGTTTTTCATGAACAATTGCTAAAAACCTTCAACGCCAAAATCCCATAATTGAATAAAAATATAATATTTCTCAGTAGATGACGAGAAAAAACTAAATTATACATGTGGCGAAAGTGACATTAATTCTTCTCCTGCCGAGAAAGTAATAAACTTGCTAAGCTATGAAAAAACAACATCATTACACAGAAATTGCATTGGAATTCTCATAATTCCGGGTTTATCTGGGACTTTCCTATATTTTTATGGTGCATTCACTGTGCCGCTTTTCATAAATTTACTTTGGAAAAAACGACATAAAAAGTTTGTTGTTGATGGGGCCCTGCGCCTTTTACAGTTTTACTGCTTTTTTATCTACGATTTGGCCCAGATGGGAGAAGAGTTTTGTCCTTCATAGATTAAAGTTGTTTGGCGTATTAGGCCATATAAAGTATTTTGGCTGAATGGGTCCAATTTGAAAAGTTCGTCAAGTTGATTCGTATTGCTTACAATCGCAGTCGTTTGATGTTTCGATCTTTGATTTATAAGTTATCCAATTGAAATTTATTTATTACTTTTTTTTCATTATAGTATCAATTGATTCCATTAATAATATAGAGTTTCCATGATATATCGTCACCCAATTCGTTTATGAATATATATATATATATATATATATATATATATATATATATATATATATATATATATATATATATATATATATATATTTATATTCACATTTATATACAAATATGAATTTCTGTTGCTCCTCTCCGTTATATAAATTAATAGGAGAATTCTTATTCTTTATAACACACCGTCTGACTGTTCATCGCCGCCAAATATCAGTTTCTGTAAAAATGAATTTTGTAGAACGTGCTGCAGTGTAGCTGGGGATGCGCAATCGGCGTACTGTATTGAATACATATACATATATATATATATATATATATATATATATATATATATATATATATATATATATATATATATATATATACTCAAATATACCAGAACACAAACCACAGTACTAATAAAACATAAAAACAATGAGAATCATACTTTCAACTTTAATAGCAAAAAAATTTTTGAAATAGAAAAAGATCAAAAACGCAGAGAAATTTTAGAAATGTTACATATTCGAAAAAATTTAAATGAAGTCGTAAATGATAGAACAGATATCAAACATTTGGGTTCAATATACGCAGATTTAATTCTTTAATTTTTCTAAGAAACAATATAAATCAAAACAAAATAATTCAACAAACAAACTATAACCACAACAACTCATCTTCTTAGACAAAATCTAAACATCTAGAATTTTCAATTTTTCTAGAAAGAAAGTACCGTTTAGAACATGTGAAAGACAACAATCAAATATTTTAAACCTATTTTGTACATTACGTGGGTAAAGGTTTCTGTGGTTCCCTTCCCATCTAATATCAACAGACCTGTCTGTTGATATTGGAGTAAATAGCACGTAATTAATAACTGAAGACGGCCACAGCCGCAATGAGACATTTTTGAAAAAAAGATGAACAGTACCCTATTCTTTGACTCTTCAAAATAAAAATAATTTGAACCTATTTCGAACATTACGTGGGTAAAGGTTTCTGTGGTTTCCCTTACCATTTAATAATAACTGATTTGAATGTTAATATTGGACTGAATAGCACATAATAAATAACAAAGAACGGCCACAGCCGAAAAATTTTAGTGAAACATAGTAGTCTTTTTCTATTCAAATTTTTCAAATCAATGAATGTCAAAGAAATTTCAAGTTTTGATAAAGCCACGAATGTCGTGGCGAAACGTCAACTTTTTAATAAAATCTAGTTTTTTAAGGTTCAACAAGCCTGTTATTGCTAATAATTATCAAGAGATTACATATATTTATATATTTATATATATATATATATATATATATATATATATATATATATATATATATATATATATATATATACATAGATGTATATATATTAAAACAATGGTTAAAAATAACAATTTACACTTTTATTATAAGAAATAACGCATGACGCACGTTTCGGTGGAACTTCACCTTCTTCAGATGCTAATGGCAAACTAACTATGATTTTCTGTTATATCGAAAACAAGAAATGACAAATTATGTAGAAGGGGTAAATACAAAGATGGTTACAAATAATTATTAGAAAAGGAAAGACTAGCAGTTCAGAATTGGTTTTTCCTTTTCTAATAATTATTTGTAACCATCTTTGTATTTACCCCTTCTACATAATTTGTCAAGATGGTTACAAATAATTATTAGAAAAGGAAAAACCAATTCTGAACTGCTAGTCTTTCCTTTTCTAATAATTATTTGTAACCATCTTTGTATTTACCCCTTCTACATAATTTGTCATTTCTTGTTTTCGATATAACAGAATATCATAGTTAGTTTGCCATTAGCATCTGAAGAAGGTGAGGTTCCACCGAAACGTGCGTCATGCGTTATTTCTTATAATAAAAGTGTAAATTGTTAATCTTAACCATTGTTTTAATATGTTTATTAATTTACACCAAGTATCGGCCCAATCAATCCAAAATGTATATATATATATATATATATATATATATATATATATATATATATATATATATATATATATATATATATATATATATATATATATGCAGTATGTGGATTCTTGAATTGTAGATCGTATTTCGGAATACATTTCATATAATAGGCCAGTCAGTTGAGATAATCAATTCACAATAATTCCAAAAAAAATATACTGAAAAGTTGGATGAATTTGTATATGTTTATTTATAATTTTTTCAATTCGTGGTAATTTTTTCTGGAAAGATGATCTCGAAATAATTATAAAAGTTTTGAAACTTGGTTGCAAATTTAGAAAACATCAATTCTGATGCATCTGCAAATTTGCAACCTTGTACGCGGTCCGAAACTTTATGCAATTTGCAAAGGTTGCAAATTTGCAAATGCATCAGAATAGATGTTTTCTGTGTTGCAACCAGGTTTCTAAGCTTTTGTAATTATTTCGAGATCATCTTGCCCGAAAAAATGACACGAATGAAAAAAATTATAAACAAACATGTTCTGGTCAACGTAAATGGTTGCAAATTGAAACAACTGTTCAGTATATTTTTCCGAAGTATCTGCCAAGTTTGCAGAACTTTTGGAATTTTTTTCACAAGCATACAGAAAAATTCAATGTTATTGCAAATTTAACAATGTTCCGGACTTCGGAAAATGTTGCAAAATGAGATTTGTTCCTTTCTCTATGTAGCATTCACTTGACTGAAATTTAAAAACTTTTGGAATTATTGTTAAATTACGATTTTCAATGTCTTAACTGACTAGCCTATAACGAGACGGCAGGCTTCAATGCAATTTAGCGGCTATTTTTCGGCCAACTATGATGTTGCAATTTGGTAATTGAAATTCATTTGTTGTACGCCTTCAGTTATAGTTAGTTTGATCAGTAGGTAATCAAAATTCTGAGTTAATTGAAAACATGGCTTAGTTGAAAAGTCTTTCCAGGTTATAGGATTCAAATTGTAGAGTTTCGGTTGAGGTGATCATATTGTTTAAGGATTCTCTCTCAGCCAATTTTAGTTTTCTTGTGGAAGATGGGAAGAAGCATTGTAGCGTCGACGTTGGTTGAACGAGGTAATAGTAATGTGGGAAAGACTCTAAACGCTGAAGTGAGAAAAGGACCTCTTTGTTCTTGTTGGGCCAATTTTCCAAGTTCCGATAAGTGGCATCAACATTTATAAAATATTAATTTACCCTTTGCAGACTAAACTTCAGAATTGAGAGAGGTTCAGTTTTTCAGTTCTGCTGTTGTTAAAACATCAGTGTTCCAAATTTTGAAGTTGAATTGATTGTGCGAAATATTAGGCACTGTATAATATATTTGCACCCAATATATAGTCCAGTCATTATAGGGGGTTCACTTCAGAGAATCGACATACCCAGTATATTACCACGTAAACACTTGTATTTTGGCATCCTTAAACTGTTCTCAAAAGTCACATATAATTGGATGGTCGCAAGTGTCAAAGTCAGGGGGTCAAAGGTCATAAAAAATATTTTTCGTAAGTATCTCGTTTTCAATGGGTTTTACGCTATTTGTATTCATTATCAATATTGTAGAGAATTAAATTCTCTACAACTTTTGGTTTTAACATTTTTTCATACCTCGAACTGTTTTCAAGATAGAGGGCGGAGAGCGCGCGGTCAGAGAATCATGTGAGGTCAACTGGTAGTCCCGATCGAAAACTCGTAACATTGAGGTTATAAATTATCTCTAAATATATAGTTATCATTTTTTGTAAAATTTTTTATTAAATATATTTTTTTTGCCTGCAATAATTCTTTCCCACCCGTAAGCGCAAATGTATAATTCTGTATTCAGTTCTTAACTCAATCTGCCCGATGATGGTCTAGTGACCGAAATTGCAATCGCAGTGTTATATTTTTCAAAATATTTTGTGATAATAAACGTAGTAAATTCAAATTAAGTTTTGTTCATCATGTTAAATTATCACGTAGTAACGACGGATTCCATCAACTATTTAATAATATATAACCGCAATATTACGAGTTTTCGATCGGGACTACCAGATAACGCGCGCTCTTCGCCCTCTATCTCAAAAACAGTTCGATGTATCAAAAAATGTTAAATACAAAAGTTGTAGGGAATTTAATTCTCTACAATATTGATTATAAATACAGTGCTCTATATTCGGCGTCTACGCCAGGCGAAAATTTTTGCGCGTTTAGTCCGAAATTTGCGTAATACTGGCAGCTTCGACCCTATAAATTTCAGATGAAAATTCTTTATTTTCTTCAAATATGCCCAACAAATTCCCGCATGGCGTGAATGTCAATTTGGAAATCGAGTTCTATATAATCTTTGTGCCATTGCCGCATTTTGAAGACATTCAAAATATACCGCAAACATATCAACATCTTCATTGTTCGTAAATGCATTTCAATAGTTTTCAATCCTTACTAGTGTGTGCCTCAAAAACTCATCACACTGTCATTATAAGTTCATTTTCAATATTTGTTGACAAGTTGATTTTAGCATTTATTTTTCCTTCATAGCCTGCTCTTCTTATTCTCCTTCTTGCACTTTCACAAATTATATTTATTGATTATTATGCCCCTGAACGATTTTATAAAAATTTTTTGAACTAATAATACTAGTACCTATATGATAATCATTGAATGATGAAATTTTATCATTGATTCTTGGAAAAATATAGATAAATGAAAATAAATACCGGTGTGATGGCGTCTTTTTGAATCATATGATAACAAAATTTTCTTTTTTCGATATTTTAGGCTAGGAATAAGATATCGAGATACGGTTTTCACTAGCGTATTTTGGCATCATCATTATACATTCTTATGGAAAAAAAGTTATGTTATTGCATTTAATTTTTGAAAGAAATCAGCAATTTTCTGTTACTATATCAAAAAACGCTCTCTACCGGCATAACTTAAAATTTTACAGACCATAGATGAAATGTTTTCGATGAAGCAATAAATGCTTCTCCCAACGAGATTAACTCTGTTGAAATCCGTTCAGTCGTTCAGGAGTTACAGCTGTTTATTCAAAAAAACATTGAATCGCCCCCCACCACTTCATTTCAATAGATACGTCAAAAAGTGTCAAATAAAAATGACTCGAATGAAGCGCAGCTTTAAACAAAAAATATTTGTTTGGTATATTCACTAAATGAATTTCAGAAAAAAATTACTCTAAAAGTTTCAGATGGCGGTTACGCCCCCTGGCGTCCATCTTAGAAAACTAAAAATAATTTCCAGGATTTTTTGTTGGCCACTTTGGTTATAAAATTTTTTACCGTAAGTCTTTACGACGAATAGATACAGCGGCGTGCCTCTCTTAATCAGACACCCGGTACATCTCAAACTTCTTGTATAATTACAAATCGTGTCAGTTTGACAGAATAATCCTCCCGCTACGCGGTCGAATTATTTAGACTGTCAAACTGACACTCCTTGTAATTAGGCAACAAGTTATCGATGTATAACCTGATTATTTTGAAGAACTTATAGTATTACTACTGATTATAATATAACTCATGTGTGAATAAACCAACAGAATCAGTGAATTTTACATAATGTGAATGTCTTCATATTGACAATTTTTTGACATTTGTCAAAATAATTAATAATCAATTTTGGTGAAATTTCGTTTGAATTTTCAGTATGCAATGCCTTGGTTTTAGTTCTGGCGGTTTGTTTATTCGTTGTATAATCGTAACGAATACCAACTCGAGCAAACGAAAATAATCGTTATAGTGACCTAGTCACTCGACGGATTTCATCAAAACATCACTCCAGCTGCGCACTCATGATGATTCGTAAAATACGTGTCGTGAGTCGCAAGTGTAATCGATTATTTTCGATGCTCTTGTGATATTATAACTGATAATATTTCCAGCTTTGTTTTGGCATTCTCAGTGGTATTGGAATTCAGGCAAAACAAAACTATCAAAAGTGGTGTTAATTCGGTCAAAATTTTGGCATGTTATTAATTTGAAGAAGGAAAGTGCGACAGAATAGTATATTCTGTAACAAGGTTAGAATGAAAATTCGATGCGAGTGGAAAAGTTCCGAGCGCGAGCTGAAGGCGAGCGTGAGGAACCACGAGCATCACGAATTTTCATTCTAACCGAGTAGCAGACTATACTTTCTCCACGATCAAAAATTTTGAATATATATTTTTATATGAAAACGAACAAAAGATAATTTATATTACAGAACTCAATCACAATTATATTAGGTAAACACTCAATAATTCAAGAAACATTCTACTTTGTATTAATTGTTATATTTGTACAGTTCTCGAAATGAAAACTGGTCCATTATTGGAAGAATTTTCAACAATTGCGTGGTTTGTAGAAGATGAACTTACTAACAGTCACATAATTTGAAGTGGAAGGCATGATTAGCGGTGTATTAGATCCAGTAATTGATGAGACTAAATTATTTGCTTTATTTATTCCATTTTGCACCGAATTTTTGAAGTATCCTTCTGGCACTTGAGAAGACTTCCACCTCCCATGCCTTTTTAGTGTTTCCATATCTGCTCCTGTGTCCACTAACACAGTAGCCGACGTCCTCCGATAACAATGACCAGTGTAGTGTTTTTTCACACTCTGATTCTGAACCACTGCATAAATTCATAATACTTATTATATTTTCGAATGAAAACGTGACAGCAATAATTTTGACACTTACTCAAATTTGCCACTACGATGACAATCAACTGCGTCAAGGCTAATGTCATTATTGCTAGCCAGTGTGAGAATATTATTCTATCACAAGGGAGAGAAAGCAAATACATTTAAATTGCATGGGGGCAGAGGTGTTGCAGAATATTTCTTCAATCTCAAGAGAGAGAATTCCAGCATTCTGTAATCAAATTTGATATCAGAATTGACGAATTCTGTGATGATCGTGGAGAAAAAAAATTCCAAACCTCTGGCAAAATATGTGTAAATTGATTATGAAGACTATATTCAAAATTCAGCTTCCTCATGATTTTCTGTGTGGTAGCGAGTCAAAAACCTTTTTTTTTGCTCCTCCACAGCCCTTCCGAATTGAGTTAGGTAGGTTGTTAAGAGTGCAGTCAGCTCTGATAAAATTTCGTTGGGTGGTTGAAATTGAAGATCAAATCATGAATAATATTCAAGTTAGCGTGCTTTGGAACTACATACGCCACAGTTGCAGAGTAGAAATTTCATGTCAGCAAATATGTATTCTCGCAACGGGATTCTGCATTTTCGATCTAAGCGGTGAACTGTTGGTTTCCAATATCCTTGGTGAGGGACGCTCTGAGTTGTTATCCATATAGTAGTCCGACCGCGATTTGTATTGAGACCATACAAAAATAAGAAATTTGTTAATTCAATCCGAGTCAAATAAGCTGCACCGATGAGATCTAATAAGATCAAAACAGCAGTATGCATATTTTAGTCGGGGTGATTTGACGATTTCTTTAATCCATTGTCGGATTGTGAATTTAGAATTCTCGTCGCGGAATACATATAACCAGCTCCCTCGTTAAATTGTTTTATAATTTACTTGAATTATTGAAGAACTTGCATTGTTCACTTCATGCAGTTAAAATTCAGTTGAGAAGGTGAAAGTTTGTGTGCAAAACAGGTTAATCCCAGGAAGGTACTGGGTTCGATCCCCGGGCCGCTCGAACAAATTTAATCGCCGCTCTGTGTTTCGGAAGACACGTAAAGATGGTGGTCCCGGAAGTCCCGGCTTCTTAGTAGTCGTTAGGTCATGTTAGAGGCTATTCCGCGACCTGAAAACTTTAACCTAAGAGTAACCACCACAAGTTACACGATTTTACTTTTTTTGTACCAGGTATTGAGGTAGCTGACGGCTAGTGCCAAAAAGTATCACTTTCCATTATAAAATGCATGCGAAAAAGTGCAATTATCTGCTCGTTTGTAAAAAAATAATCTCATAATACATTTTTTCTATACTAATTTATGAATGAATAAACAAACTTGAATTTCTTGTACAATGACATTTTATATGGGGTTTTGATGAGCATTAGTGGACCATCATTACTGAACAATTTTCGATTAGTATGACGTGAAAAATTTGAATGTTTCAGTAAGCGTTCTTGCATAACCGTAAACAGGCATATACGTGGAATGGAAATCTTACGAAAAAAGCGAGTTTGTGGATGGGAGTCGTCGAATCCCTAGCGCGCTCGTATTCACCAAATCTCGTATGCAGTAAAAAAATTATACGAGCCAACGCACAGGCCGAAATGTACGCCTACGGCAAGACGCACCAAATTTGAATAAATGCGTGCTCGTTCAAATTTTCATTCTGTCTTGCGGTTATGATGGCGGGATGGCAGTGAGAAAAATGATGCAGCGTAGAACGACTATTATTCCGGTTGGTGAGCAGTCAGGGCAACGAAGCTTCTGAGCAACGAAGCGTCGGCGTCGTCATTCTCGTTTCTGCAGGATACCCTAATAGAAAGATCGTGAGCTAGAGATATACATTGAATATAAATTTCTCGAACTGAAATGTAAATTATATACCGTAACGCATAAGAGATATGCGATTTTTTTTAATGATGACATAGTTCATAATACAGGTTAATAAATGCTTTCTCTCTCGCAAAGACAATTATATTTAAATGTTGTATTTATTAATAATCGTGAGTAATTACACAAGTGCATCAAAAGTAATGATAATTAGCATGACAGCGTGTTGTCAAAAAACTGCATGACTTCATTTTCATTTTTGGAGAAAGTGTGTCCGACACCGCAGGAAGGCTCTTTCTCCAAAATATGAAAATGACCGAATGCAGTTTTTCAAAGACAACACGCTGGAATGCAAAATTACACGCTTATTTTGACGCACGAGTATAATTTTGGGAAATATTTCCCTCCTTTCAAAAATCCCATATATGAATAAGCCAATAGAATCCGTGAATTTTGCATAACTACTGCGTATTGATAAGTGAATATACCCTTGACGAAGTGATATAATCGTTTTGGTGTTTCGCCTCGTGTCAAAATGTGAATATTTTCTTATTGACGATGTTTTGACGTTTGTCAAAAAAAACATATTTTTATTAGTTAAAATATAAAATATTTTTTATTCGTTATACCTATAATCGTAACGACTACCACTCGAGCAATCGAAAATAATCGATTTTAATGGCCTCGTCACTTGACGTATTTTCTTAAAACACCACTCGAGCTGCGCTCTCGTGGATGTTTCGCAAAATACGTTTCGTGCGTGACTCGGAAGTATAATCGAGTATTTTCGATGCTCTTGTAATATTATAACTGATAATGTAACTCATGTATGAATAAGCCAATAGAATCCGTGAATTTCGCATAACTACTGCGTATTGATAAGTGAATATACCTTTGATGACGTGATATAATCGTTTTGGTGTTTCGCCTCGTGTCAAAATGTAAATGTTTTCATATCGACAATGTTTTGACGTTTGTCAAAAAAAATTAATATTTTTTATTCATTATATAATAGTAGCGAATACCACTCGAGCAATCGAAAATAATCGTTATACTGACCTCGTCACTCGACGTATTTCCTTAAAACATCACTTTTTTAAATTGTCACAAAAATTTTAATGAAAACGCATAACTCTCGTTTTGATCTATGATAATGCATACGAATGTACAACTCCAACCACCCTAATTATCACAGGGAGAAGTCTAGTCTGAAATACTCCTCGTTAACTATAGGAAGATAAATAAGTTTAACATTGAAAAAATGAATAGAAGAGCAAAAGTAACAAAAAAAACCAAACTGAAATAAACTAAAATAACAGTACATTAGGTGAATGTAAAATACTAGCGATGTTTCCTCATTCTTGATATGTCTCCAATTATAAGAATCAAATAGCTCGAATGATCTCAATACATACAAAATGAAGTAATTCGATCATTTTCTTCCTTCGGAATTTGGATGTCTAAAGACCTTTTAATTCGATTTTAAACACATCATAGTATGAACGCTCGAAAATCTCAAGATGACATCTAGGAAAATTCAGAAGCCTCGCATGCGTTTTGACAACATTGTGCCTATTTTATCTAAAACTGAGCTTTTCGAGAAGATAAGACGGCTGTCCACTTCTCAGACTACTATGCACTAACGCACATGGTTGTAGAGATATTCACTCTTCAGCCAACGAAGTTGCTGAATCCTACTCGAGACTTTATCGTACATCAGATGATGACGAAACAATGGTATATTTCTACAGCTATTTGATTTTAATTATCTAGGAACTCAAGTGAAATAAAAAGAATTCAAAACGAACCGCAACCTCGAATTATTGAACATTATGGAACAATTTCAATAAAGAGCTACTTGTTTGTTTTACCTGACAATCGAGAAGATGAACTGATTGGTTCGTAAAGGTTCCGAGAAAAAGAATTGTCAACCCTTTTTCTCCCTGTTTCATATTTCAGAGCCTGAGCTGAATCAGTGGTTGGTTCTCAGTAATGAAATGATTTGCATAATGATAACCTGCATTTTAGTCGTATTTTTCCCAAAAATAGTAGACTATTGCATCGTATCGCAAGAAAGCAGCCAGGTACGGGAGTAATTTTTCATTCGTTAAAATAAACTTCTCATCTTATACAGGTAGTTCGAAAATTAGATCCAATCAATTGAGAACTGTGAGTTACTATAACTTGATTATGTCAAATAAAACTACATGCTTTTGAACTTACCGGTGAATATATTCTTCATTTACATATCCAATGGTATAAGAATGTTATTAATCTAAGTATTTTCGATTTTATACGATATGCCAAATTTTTTTCATCGGTAGTTATTGGCATCTACACCAGCTCCGCTCCCATCAAACCAAATGAGCTGAAATTTGGTATCTGGGGTTGCTTTCGGGGAAGAACTATTCAAATTTGGGTGAATTCATCCAACCGCTTCTGAAGATTTAGTAAGGAAGTTTGAATTTGGTACGTGGTCAAATTAGTGACGGAGCTGTTTTTATTGAATCTTATAGATTATTCGCAGTAGATATGTACGATAATTCATTTATATTGTCAGATCAGTGCAATGTCTCTGCTATAGTGTTTATAAGTATTTTTATAACGATTCACCAGAAAAAAGAAATATAATATATATATATATATTTTTTTTTTTTTGGGTACCTGCTTTTCTATATTTAAAATAGATTTTTTTTGGCAGTGCGAGGTAAAATAACTATTACAAATTAAGTTTCATCAAATCATCTGTAATAAACGTTTCGGAGGTCTCTTCCTTCCTCAGTATTCATTTGCATTACATATAATCTCTCTCATCTATAGAATTTAGAAATGAACACAAGTGCGAAACTATGTTAGTGTCATGCAAATGACAGGCAAGCGTAGACGAAGATTGGAAAATTAAACTAATACAATTTGAAAAATGTAAACTTTGTATTGAACCACTAACATAGTTTTGTACTCGTATTTATATCAACATTCTATCGATGAGAGAAATTATTTCTGAAGCAAATGAATATTAGAAAGGAGGAGACCTTCGAAACGTTTATTAGAGATGATTTGATGAAACTAAATTTGTAATAGTTATTCTACCTCGCACTGTCAAACAAAATTTAATTATATATAAATATATATATATATATATATATATATATATATATATATATATATATATATATATATATATATGTTAAATACTGGGGTTGATTATTACAAATAAGAATAACTATTTAGACCAATTTTGTTTATTGCTCCATACGTTAACAACTTGTCCATACGTTCAAGCATACACGATTTCTTTTTTTTGACTGTTCTCTCCTGCGCAGTAGTTTCCTACTGCTGCATTGGTAAGGCGCATGGCTGCTTGTACCACTCGTCCGTCCTGACGTAACAAATGATGGGGAGCGTAAATGGGGTGTATAGGGATACTGTTAACATATATATATATATATATATATATATATATATATATATATATATATATATATATTAAAATATTTATTCTTAAGCCAGAAATATATGTGTGATAATTTTTGAGTTTTTCTTGGGAATGTGGCTTAGATAGAATGGATGTCTTTCTATATAATCATTTATTTCTTCATTCCTTATTCCAGCGTTTCGGCTTCACAAAGCCTTTTTCCAGGACTAGCTTAAAATTATCCTCGGAAACACCGACACTCACTTCATTAAACGTATACACAAATTTTGAATGAATTGATATCTACGATTGTTTACTTATTCGTATAAAAATAAGTAAACAATCGTAGATATCAATTCATTCAAAATTTGTGTATACGTTTAATGAAGTGAGTGTCGGTGTTTCCGAGGATAATTTTAAGCTAGTCCTTGAAAAAGGCTTTGTGAAGCCGAAACGTTGGAATAAGGAATGAAGAAATAAATGATTATATAGAAAGACACCCATTTTATCTAAGCCACATTCCCAAGAAAAACTCAAAAATTATCACATATATATATATATATATATATATATATATATATATATACTTATAGTAATATATATATATATATATATATATATATATATATATATATGAAAGGAGGGTAGTCGCTGACTAGTTAAGAGAAAAACTATTTGTAGGGACTGCAGCGATGTAAAAGGAAACTCTTTGAAGTTTTTCCAAGCTTTCGGAATCGTTTATTCCATCATCAGGGAAAATCTATCTTGAGGATGTTTACATATATGTTTATATTATGATTACAATTCTCAACGAAATGACAAATCGATATCACTCATTTTTTATTTTTAAACTGAAGTTTGACATTATTTCGGAAGATAAATCAATTTCAGTTTAGTTAATTTGATTTAGTGTTGTTTTATGTCAAGTCAAAGTAAAAAAGAATGAATTTAACTCAAATGGCTCATATCTGTTTTTTTATTGATAGAGTTATTCTCTTGATAGATAAAGGCCTTTTCTAAGAAAGATATTTTTTAAAGATGTGATTCTCTTGCAAGAACAGTTGTTGAAAGGTAGTTCATCTGGTGGTCACAATCATTGACATGTTTACCTAAAGCACATCTCTATTAAAAGACAGAATCACTTTTCATAAGAGTGATAGTAGATTACACCCTGAGAGATGTGCTTTAGCAAAACATGTCAATGATTGTGACCACCCGATGAACTACCTTTCAACAACTGTTCTTGCAAGAGAATCACATCTTTCAAAACGATCTTTCTTAGAAATGGCCTTTATCTATTAAGAGAATAACTCCATCAATAAAAAAACAGATATAAGCCATTTGAGTGAAATTTATTCTTTTTTACTTTCACTTGACATAAAACAACAATACATCAAATTAACTACTCTGAAATTGATTTGTCTTCCGAAATAATGTCAAACTTCAGTTTGAGAATAAAAAATTAGAGACATCGATTTGTCATTTCGTTCAGAATTGTAATAATAATAACTTCAAAAATGTACCAACATTTCTGATTATTTAGCAAATAGCATCATTTTCTATGTTACAATGCTGCTTATAACCTAATATGTACATATATGTAAACATCCTCAAGATAGATTCTCCTTGATGATGGAATAAATGATTTCGAAAGCTTGGAAAAACTTCAAAGAGTTTCCTTTTACATTGCTGCGTTCCCTAAAAATAGATATCTTCTTATATATATATATATATATATATATATATATATATATATATATATATATATATATATATATATATATATATATATATATATATATATATATATATTTATATATATTTATATATGTTTATATAATAATAATAATAATAATAATAATAATAATAATAATAATGACTTTATTTTTCACAATGTACAATTTCTATTCATCCTGTTATGATTATACAAGTCCAACACTCTGAAAAAATGGCGAAGTCCAGGTTTGAACTACTACTAGAGTAGTTCATCTTAATTATTATTATATATATATATATATATTATATATATATATATCTATATATATATATATATACTTTTCTATATTTATATATTTATAAATATATATATATCAATATATATATATATATATATATATATATATATATATATATATATATATATCTATTATATATATATATATATATATATATATATATATATATATATATATATATATATATATATATATATATATAAAATTAAGTGAACTAGGACATTTATTTGAAACTAATCAAATAAACCTCCTAGCGGAGCTGGTTATAAGAGTTCACGAAGCATCGAAATATCAACATCTACCCCAGACGGTGAATGTTCGAAATGTTAATTTGTTTATCACAATCGATGGAAATTGATAGACAGACTGTTTCGCCCTTATCGGGGCTTATCAGTATCATCCATCCACGAAGAGTGATAATCAAACCAACATTTCAAACGGTCATACATATTTCTTCTAGTAACACCATGACATATAAATATGACACAGCGCCACCAGTCGGAAACAATTGAACCACATCTTTCAGAACAGAAGAAAACATTTCGGCAACGAGATCTAGTACGTCCGGACACCCGAAGGTGGCTACCATATTCGCTAAGCAAGAGTAAAGCTGACACATCAAATTCGATGTGATTCAACATTACACATCGCAGGCAGCAATCGCCCCGAATTTTATCGCAATGGCAAATGAATATTATTAAGAATTATTCGTGTTAAACGGAAAACACGCCCGTGGTTATGAAATTGAGTGAACTAGGACATTTATTTGAAACTAATCAGATAAACCTCCTAGCGGAGCTGGTTATAAGAGTTCACGAAGCATCGAAATATCAACATCTACCCCAGACGGTAATTGTTCGAAATGTTAATTTGTTTATCACAATCGATGGAAATTGATAGACAGACTGTTTCGCCCTTATCGGGGCTCATCAGTATCATCCATCCACCAAGAGTGATAATCAAACCAACATTTCAAGCGGTCATACATATTTCTTCTAGTAACTCCATGACATATAAATATGACGCAGCGCCACCAGTCGGAAACAATTGAACCACATCTTTCAGAACAGAAGAAAACATTTCGGCAACGAGAACTAGTACGTCTGGACACCCGAATGTGGCTACCATATTCGCTAAGCAAGAGTAAAGCTGACACATCAAATTCGATGTGATTCAACATTACACACCGCAGGCAGCAATCGCCCCGAATTTTATCGCAATGGCAAATGAATATAAGTAAGAATTATTCGTGTTAAACGGAAAACACGCCCGTGGTTATAAAATTATGTGAACTAGGACATTTATTTGAAACTAATCAAATAAACCTCCTAGCGGAGCTGGTTATAAGAGTTCACGAAGCATCGAAATATCAACATCTACCCCAGACGGTAATTGTTCGAAATGTTAATTTGTTTATCACAATCGATGGAAATTGATAGACAGACTGTTTCGCCCTTATCGGGGCTCATCAGTATCATCCATCCACCAAGAGTGATAATCAAACCAACATTTCAAAAGGTCATACATATTTCTTCTAGTAACTCCATGACATATAAATATGACGCTGCGCCACCAGTCGGAAACTATTGAACCACATCTTTCAGAACAGAAGAAAACATTTCGGCAACGAGAACTAGTACGTCTGGACACCCGAAGGTGGCTACCATATTCGCTAAGCAAGAGTAAAGCTGACACATCAAATTCGATGTGATTCAACATTACACACCGCAGGCAGCAATCGCCCCGAATTTTATCGCAATGGCAAATGAATATAAGTAAGAATTATTCGTGTTAAACGGAAAACACGCCAGTGGTTATAAAATTATTTGAACTAGGACATTTATTTGAAACTAATGAAATAAACCTCCTAGCGGAGCTGGTTATAAGAGTTCACGAAGCATCGAAATATCAACATCTACCCCAGACGGTAATTGTTCGAAATGTTAATTTGTTTATCACAATCGATGGAAATTGATAGACAGACTGTTTCGCCCTTATCGGGGCTCATCAGTATCATCCATCCACCAAGAGTGATAATCAAACCAACATTTCAATTCGGGGCGATTGCTGCCTGCGGTGTGTAATGTTGAATCACATCGAATTTGATGTGTCAGCTTTACTCTTGCTTAGCGAATATGGTAGCCACCTTCGGGTGTCCGGACGTACTAGTTCTCGTTGCCGAAATGTTTTCTTCTGTTCTGAAAGATGTGGTTCAATTGTTTCCGACTGGTGGCGCTGTGTCATATTTATATGTCATGGAGTTACTAGAAGAAATATGTATGACCGTCTGAAATGTTGGTTTGATTATCACTCTTGGTGGATGGATGATACTGATGAGCCCCGATAAGGGCGAAACAGTCTGTCTATCAATTTCCATCGATTGTGATAAACAAATTAACATTTCGAACAATTACCGTCTGGGGTAGATGTTGATATTTCGATGCTTCGTGAACTCTTATAACCAGCTCCGCTAGGAGGTTTATTTGATTAGTTTCAAATAAATGTCCTAGTTCACTTAATTTTATAACCACGGGCGTGTTTTCCGTTCAACACGAATAATTCTTACTTATATATATATATATATATATATATATATATATATATATATATATATATATATATATATATATATATATATATAATATGAATGTCGTGTGTAATATAAGTGACAAAAATTATGGCGAATTTGGTTATATTTGTACATATTTTTGAGTATAATATAAATCCCCCGATTGAAATATCAAATGAAAAAATTTCAGCGTTCCAAACAGAATATCACTGCTCCTGAGGCAATTCGCAGTTGTGAATTCCCTGCCTTGAATCTTGAATCACCTCGCCTTCAATTGGACGCATCATAATTTATCGAATTACGGAGATTTCCATTACGCCGTCGCAGGCGTGTTCGTAGAAATTGGCCGTAATTGCGAGGAAACCTATTACTCGGATTCGCATTACCTTCTTGTCGATGCGAATTGGAGAAATAACCCAGATTTTTCGGATTTGAATTCTGCTAAAATTGTTTGAGGTTTCTTTCAACATTAACATAGATATAACTTTCGTGAAAGCGAATACGTTTATTAAAAATGTTTATATTTGCGCTAGTTTATACATGGGAAAGTTACAAAAAAGACGAATAATTTTTTATATGTTAGAATTATTTTTTTTTCTGTTCGGTTATTTTCGTAAAGATACCTATACCTATATATACTGAAAAAAGTAGCCGAAGAAAAATAGTAGCACTTTTTCTGCAAAACAAGATTTTGAGGTTGGAATTCATAGAAACATGAAGTAAACCAAAGAAGATGGCATTATAAACAGAAAATCGTTTTGTTATGAAAAAAGTCGTCTATTTATCGTTATCTGAGCCACAATTGTACACATAGAATGACTATTCTTCGGCTTTTTTCAACAACTAAACGACTTTTCTAATGAAACAACCGTTGGTAATATTAATGGCAATTTGTATTTCAACTACACCATTCGATATGTTATATAAAGCGATAATGATTTTTTTTTTCTCTTTCAGTTTTATAGAACACCAGGACACATAATATTTCGAGGCAGAATATTTTACAATGACACTATATACTCTATAAACTACTAAAGACATTTTTAGGAGGGCCTCTCAAATGATTGAAGGAAAATTAGCTGTCGATATTATAAAATATTATGATCTTTGATAGAATTTTCGTCGTGGCAACTTACCCCTGATAGTCCGGGAGCCTACTGTACAAAAGTCTACGTCATAAAACATCCGGTTCATTTATAATTTATTTGAAAGGATATATACCGAAGAATATTGAACCGTTGGTCTGCCTAAGCTCATCCTGGCGGGTCATAGTTAATGAACGTAATTTATTCGCCAAAAACTGGTACGTCACCTACGTAGCAAAACATCCGGCTGAAATTTAAACACATTATAGATAAATATCAGTTATTTGAAATTGTCTTGGTCTGCCAAGCTTCAACTTGGCGGAAATGCTCGGCAGACCACCCTAAAGCGGTGATAACTACTGTTAAATTGATTGATCTTAGTCATTCCAGATCTTAGATTGACAAGAAAGAATGTATGATAAATTCTCGGAACATTCCATTACCGCTGCTTGTCAGTATATAAGCTGTACCTAAATCGCGAAAGAGTGAATGTTTTTGTTTTATGTTGACTGATTTGTTTTGAAAAAAGCATATAAAGGTTACTCTTTGAATGTGCCTGGTTTATCACCGCTCAATTCACAACTTAAGGTTGGCTCGGTAGTCATCATGATTCGGACACTAAACCAATCAAATATATGCAATGGAACGCGTTTGGTGATATGCAGAAAATGCATATTTTCCTCATGGTCTATTGTACGTGGTATGTTCATGTGTCAAACCATCTCCTTTATTTATTCTTGCGCCTGATGACAAGAAAAATTAATGCTATGCAGCATAATATATAGCTTCATCATAGCAAATGTCTTGCCGATACGCTATTCAAATACTTGATTAGTGTTGGTAAGCCAGACACATCCAAAGAGTAACATTTATATGCTCTTTTCAAAACAAATCACAGCCAACATAAAACAAAATAATTCACTCTTTCGCGATTTACAGCTTATATACTGACAATCAGCGGTAATGGAATGTTCCGAGAATTTATCATACCTACATTCCTTCTTGTCAATCTATGATCTGGAATGACTGAGACCAATCAAGTTGACAGTAGTTGTCAACCCTTTAGGGTGGTCTGCCGAGCACTTCCGCCAGGGTGAAACTTGGTAGACCAAGACAATTTCAAATAACTGATATTTATCTATAATGTGTTTAAATTTCAGCCGGATGTTTTGTTACGTAGGTGACGTACCAGTTTTTGCCAAATAAATTACGTTCATTAACTATGACCCGCCAGGATGAGCTTAGGCAGACCAACGGTTTAATATTCTTTGGTATATATCCTTTCAAATAAATCATGAACGATCCGGATGTTTTATGACGTAGACTTTCGGACAGTGGGCTCCCGGACTATGAGACAACTAGCCTCACTCAGTCCTACAACTGATGAATATCTGACTCTGCTATTCTTGGATGATTGGAAAAGTTATTATTTTTTTTTCGCAGAATACATTTTAAAGTGCACTATTTCGGAAATATCGAAATTATTGATTGTAATTCATGCAGAAATGTGTTTCTGTTGTATTATTGGTCAAATAGTTTTCACTTTGCTAATTTTTGAGTACGTAAAAAGTAGTTTCATCCTACGATATTTTCACACATTTCAAGTTTGTGTGCAGCTGAGTGATCCTGGTGATCTATAATAAAATAAGTTTCATTATTGTTATTTTTAAGCAATAAGAAGCATTGATTAAGTCAATATACAACTAGTATATCTTCACTCATTTTTATGTATAATAATATCATCTACGATATTGTCAGTGGGCAAGAAGAACACTATTATCAATTCAAAATAAGGCTACAAAAATATGAATAAGATGAAGAACATTCACGATATGTCACTGGAATTGGACATAAAACTGCTCACGAGATAATGAATGTGACACAGAAATGAATATTATTTCAAACGAAGAACATTATGTACCTACTGCAACTACTATAAACAGGCTATAAAATTAGACGGGTTCTGACTGACATTTATCACAATTTTGCGCGCCTTAGCTTGCACCGCTACTTAGGCAATCCTAGGGAGAGAAGACCATCTATATCGAAAATTGCAAAAGTCCAGCCTGTTCAAAAAAAGGAAAAAAAAGTGTGTGTATCAGCTTCGACGCACGACTGGAGTTTACTCCAATCGTGCGTCGGTTTTATTCATATCTTTCAATATTTTATTAACTTCAATCACCTAATAATTTTGTTTATTATGCACTAATATAAGTATCATTACATATGAAAAAATAAACTACACTCTAAAATCAAAGCACAAATTGACGGTTAGGTTGCTGTTGTATATGTTGTATCATATATACCTAAACATGCATCAACATCAGGTGCCGGTACACCTTAATATATGCCTCGGTATACTAATAATCTCGAAGTGAAAGATGCGCACAGTACGTTCTGAAAAGGAACATAAAGAATTCACTTTTAGCTAAACGCTCTATTTTACTCCTCATAAAATTTTCATACCGCGGGTTGAATATGTGAATTGTTTCCTTAAGGAGTAAATTCTAGAAGGATTTATTGAAAATTACCGCCCAATTACCCTATCTACTAACCATATTGTCCAAATAATAGAACCTGCCATCAACTCACAGATTGTTAAACATCTCGAACAGAATAATCTGCTTAGGGCTTTCGATGTTGATGTTCAACAGATGATCTACTTACATACATATGTCACGAGTTCTTGGGCAAGCGTTATCAAGAATCATGTTGAATAATTAGCCGTTGCCTTAGATATTTTTAAAATTTTCGATTGAGTTTGACACACGGTGCTGCTATCAAAGCTTGCATCCTATGGTTTTTCCGAATAGTAATGAGGTTTGATTGAAAGTGACTCACATGAAATTCAAATATCTGTTGTGGTCAATGGTCAGAGCTCGGACTCATTATATATAAACTTTGGTATACCTGAAGGGTCTATCTTACCACCAACGTCTTTTCTGATAGATATTAATGATCTAGAATTTGACTGAACACGAAGTTGTGAGCGTCGCTGACGACAACACTCTAATAGCAGCTACCACTAACGAAAGGCCTGTCATAGCTTCTACATCTGGCCATCAATGGGTCAATCTATAAATAGCGCTCCAAAGATCATTTCTGGTTGAGTGTCTAATAATTTGGTTTGCGTAATGCCACCAAGATACAACCAACAAGGTTTTCATGAAAAATTACCCTAATCGATTCTCAATTAGTACTGGAAAATCAAATTGATAAACCAGCCAATAAACTTAATCTTCTGGGAATCAGGGTCTATTGAAACTGGCATAGAATGTCTCCGCCATTGCTAAGTCAGCTGCATAAAACCTCAATTTTCGTTTTCGTGCTAAAAATCTGTTTACGGCTTAGCATCTATTGTTGATTTATGAAGCTTAAGTTCTTCCAGCATTGGAATACCGCTTCCATGCTTGGAGTTCTCTACACCAAAGCATTTTTTAAATCTAACTGACTCAATTCATAAAAGAGCTGTGAGGCGAATAGACGACAAATCGTTAATAATATACGTCAATTTATCGTGCACATCCCAACAGACAGAACATCGTTGTGCCTAAGGGTTTTTCTGATCCGATCCATAAAACTATGGAAAGCTCTACCCTCAGAGGCGCTTTCGGTTTGCTTTAACTTGCAATGCTCAGAACTTCCGTAGAGTTGCTCATGAAAAAACGAGGCATAGCTGGCATTTTATTCTAGGCCTCTAGGGGATGGCTTGACAACCGGCTTCTTTTACAATCATATATTTTTTGAAATTCACATAATCAATTTTCACGTAATAACTATAAAATATTAAACTTGCTCTGCTTCATTCACATGTTAATGTTAACATCAATATGTGTCGAATTATGGCATTACCTCAATAAATGATCCATTCATTTGTTATCGTTATTTATGCTACAAGTTTTTAAAATTTAGTTAATCAAAGTCTCATTTTTATTTTCTTTCTTTGAATTGGCACAATAGCAGGAATTTCTTTGGTTAAATGTCATTATCTGAGTGACATGTGAAAATCGTTTCTGGAGTATCAAAGTTCTAAGACATTCTTTCATCGGTCTCATGGCAGAAAAGCTTCTCCCAAAACTGGTCCAGCACACTAGTACTACTTTAGTTGATTGAAAAAATTTATTTGAAATAATTAGAAGTATAAAAAAATTGAGGTGGCAGTCGTGTATCTCGAGAACACGGGCCTTGCAGCAAAAAAGCAGTCAAATAGTGCATATCGTATCTCGATTTTGATTGAATTGACATTTTTATAATTATACTTTAATAATATAATGGACTATTTGAGTTCAATTATTTTGGACAGTTATTTTCTGGGGGGCCTTCAATGTCCCCTCTAGCTACGCCAATGTCATAGATTCAAGATCCTGAAATATTGTGTATATATTATTCGTGGCTGATGTTAACAACGAAACGAGAAAAAAACGATCTAGGTCTGGAGCTAGAGCACGTTTAAAAAAGAATATGGTGGCGATGACAGGTTTATTAATTTTTTTTCCGACGCACACGCTGTTCCAATTAACTTGATTGTTTGTAAGTGGAGTTCAAGTGTCGTCAATTAAAAACGTGAATCGCGTAATTTGTAATTCCCAGAAATAATTTTAATGAACTGATGCCAGAACTGGTGAATAATTGTTTTCTTTCGTGAATTGAAATTGTTGGAAAAGCTTTGTCCTTGAGTTTCGCAGGAAGTGTTTGTTTATCAACTAGTTTTAGGAAAAGATTGGCTCGTATAATACACCCAGCTTTAAGTATTATTTATTTACGTCGTGAGTTATCCCAATTTAGGTTAATAGCAGCTTATGATATTGTGGTGGATGTAATTGTCTATATGACTGCTTTATAGTACGATATACATATACATATATATATATATATATATATATATATATATATATATATATATATATATATATATATATATATATATATATATTCATACATAATTTTTTTAAAATAAGTTTTTATATTCTTGGTTTTGGGCACAATGAAAACTTCTTCAATGAAAGTTAATAACGTAATACGTAATAACCTTAGAACGTGAATATATCCTTATTACGAAATATAGATTTGAGAAAGGATGAAAATCCAGCCGAAACGTTATCCATGTCTCATTATACGACTTCAAACTTTCATTGAGGAAGTTTCCATTTCGCTCAAAACCAAGAACATAAAAAATTATTTTAAAAAAATAATATAGCAGAAACAGGGCCAATGAATCGAGAAAAATGAGCTAGTATATATATATATATATATATATATATATATATATATATATATATATATATATATATATATATATATATATATATATATATATATATATATATATATATATATATATATATATATATATATATATATATATATATATATATATATATATATATATATATATATATATATATATATATATATATATATATATATATATATAGAGTAATTCCTACGTAAGAAAAAAGAATTCAAAGGATGTTGGAGTTTCAATTTTGTCCTAATAGTTTAATGGACAATTTAGTTTTTCGTAGTTTATTTGATCAGAACGAAATTACACATTTAATGAAATGATTAAATGTTTACAGGAAAGCATATATTCTATTCTAAAGACTTTCAACTATGAGAGTATGTGTAATTATATTAACACTTTTGGTTGAATACTGGGTTGATCATTTCAAACTTCCCCTTGTCACCGAATCAGTTTACTATGTATAGACTATGAAGCTAAAAACTAAAATCTGAAATAATTTTATGATTGAATCACCTGTATTACATAATAGAAATCTTTGAGATACTTAGTTAATTTCGCCTCCTTAGTGCAACAACTAGGTAACTTTAAATTTATACTTTCGAGAAAATCGATTTTAAAGTTTCAAAACAAAAAAAATACAACCGTTGAGCAGTCAAAAATATTTGATGTGTATAGAGATATGTTGCATATCAAATTATGTATAGTCAATTTTATAGACAATCAGGTTTTATATATTTGCAGAATTTGATCAAAAACTTGAGATATCTAGTTGTTGCTGAAAATCTAGTCAAAAAAAAGTAAAGTTATCTATTTATAACCACTAGCAATTAAAAGCAAATCACTTATTAAATACAACTTTATTTGGAATGAAAAAAGAAAAAGAATGGTTCAACTAAAACACAAAATATCTCAGCACTTAACACGACTTAAATATCAATATCAGTGACATCACTTTCGGAAAATTCTGTGTTATGAAGCCTTTTACTTTGGTCTCCTTGGAATGGGAGACTCTGATAAAATGCTTCACACAAGCTAGGGAGGGCCGGAGGTTTCATTTTGAAAAAAGACATTAGGTCGTCGTACTTTTAATTAGAGGTAGTTGACTTTGATACAAAGATACAAAATTTTGTGATTGACTACGCAGAATTTCCAAAATCTTCTTACCCCTTGACATCATTTTTGCATTGACACCGTTTGAAAAACACTGTAAAACCATTAGCACAGAAATCCACCTGTTGTTTCAAGCACACAACTAGATATCTCATAGAGACCAAGAAGTTGCTGGCGAGTAACTCAATAATGCCAGTGCTACAACTAGATAGCTCAAGATATCTTGTTATAGAATGTGCATTTTCGGAGTTATCTATTTCTGCTCACTATTTAAACGAGTTTGGTTGCTCGTACTAGATATCTAAATGTTGCATTGAAAAGAGCATGAAAAATAGGTCAGCTTTAACTGGATAACTCAAAATGCATAAAATTAGAGTTATCTAGTTGTTGCACTAAGGGGGCGATTTGATAATGTGAAATTCATTCCACCAAAGAATATTCTTTTGAATTTATTCAACTTACTAAGAAAACATCCGGTATAAGGGTGTATACATGCTATATACACGAATATAGACGTCTATCTGTATTTTGGAAACTTCAACTAGAAAAAAATTGGGTCATCATAACAACGTAAAGATGATCTTTCGATTACCAATATTTCAATATATGTAGTATATATATATATATATATATATATATATATATATATATATATATATATATATATATATATATATATATATATATATATATATATATATATATATATATATATATATATATATATATATATTTATATATATATATATATATATATATGTATATATGTATATATATATATATATATATATATATATATATATATATATGTATATATATATAAATATATTCAAATATATATATATATATATATATATATATATATATATATATATATATATATGTTTATATATATATATATATTTAAATATATATATATATATATATATATATATATATATATATATATCACAGAACGAAAAACGTACGTGAATATAATGAATAAAACCATTGTGATAATGTATTCGGACATCAATTTTCAACCGATGCTCGAGTTCATTGAATCAATGTATTATTATTGATTGCTTGATGTTCAAGTGATTATATCAATACCCGAGAGGCATTAATTTCATCACCTGGATTTCAGAACAAAGTACATTCTACTAATGACCACTGTGTATCAGTCAATCAACATCCAGCATGATATTAATGTTTTCTGTACATCAACCGATCAACTGCAGTCATTGAATTAAGGAACTCAGGACATTGACTCAATCACCGATACATTAATTCTAAGCCATGCGCACAATGACTTTCGAACATCGTTCAATGTTCGAAGACGTTAATATAATGTAAAAACACATCGATCAGAGCCTACAGGTTGCAACCTTTTTGTTTTTATAAATAAAATAGAATATACTTATATATATATATATATATATATATATATATATATATATATATATATATATATATATATATATATATATATATATATATATATATATTTATATAAATATATAGATATATATTTATATATTTATATATATATATATATATATATATATATATATATATATATATATATATATATATATATATATTATATATATATATATATATATATATATATATATATATATATATATATATATATATATATATATATATATATATATATTTAAATATTTATATATAGTGACAGGTATATATAATTGCAAATAGGGAAAAAATGTCTATATATTATTGCTAATGATGCTCCAAAGCAATTATGATGGCACTGTCGAACGAGTTCGTTCCAAAGATAACTACAAACAGACACAAAAGATTCATTGAATTGGAATAATACAATTTATTCTTCAAATATTGACATAAGATATGTGTTTTACTGTATACAATTCCTGGATTGAGGTTTAAAACAAAGTATTCAATAAACGACCAAAACATAATACTTTCTGGAGAAAAACTTAAATTGGAAACATAAATAATATTTGAACAGCTCTTATAACATTGAAAAACTTATATTCTAATTCCATCGAAGTATGTATACTCTCCTTGAATTTTTGTTATATCTTCACCAATTGCGAACACAAAAGATAGAATTGAAGTTTTCTTCGAATTCAAAAAGTATATCCATTCTTCAATTTCTTGTGGTGTTTTTGCAAGATATAAAAATGAGTGCTGTAAGTGAAAATTTTTTGTTATGCATTTTTCCAGTAGTATCTTTCTTTACAACTTTGTTGGTGGCTGCCTCATCTTCATCTCGCCCATCTGGAAATAAAAATATATTATGGTCGAAAATGAAAAAGGTGAATTCCAGATTTTAGAAAACTGATTTTCTTTTTCATTGGGACTCTACTTTTTAATGAAATAAGTATGTTATGAACTTTAAATATGATGTTCACGAAATATGTATCAAATTATTCTGAAGCTGTCATTTGATTTCATAACAAATGAAAAAAGTGTTCTCTCTCAACCCTGTGACTAAAACAACCATTTGACATAGAATAATAATATCAAGCTCTTTTTGAACTACTAACAATAGCATCACGGGGTGAACACCATTCACTGAAATATACAATCTACACAAGCAGATATTTACTTTCCTCGATATTTTCGATTTCCAATGGGCCTAGTAAAAACTCAATCGCCTTGTCTTTGACATTGCTATTGAACAGAAATGCAATGATTTTGGCACTTCGTTTTCACAGTTTATGAGAAAAAAATTATTTTCGTTCTTCATGGTTGAGTCCATATCAATCTAGAAGTAAAGTTATAATAGTTAGTTGCAACTATAGCTATATTATATTGAATATTATAGGTAATACATGAAATTATACAAGATTAAATTAAAAATCATGAAAAATATACTAGTTGACCATTGACAATTTAATATATTACATAAAGAGAACAAGGAAAATTCTTCAATAATTTAAAAAAAAACATACCTACGCCACAGTTGCAAAGTAGACATCTTAGGTCAGAAAGTTTGTATTCTAGCGACGGGTTTCTGCATTTTCGGGCTCTGCGGTGAATTGTTGGTTTCCAATATCTTTGGTGGAGGGCGCTCTGGGTTGTTATACAGATAGTTGTCCGACCATGATTTATATTGGGGAAAAGTAAATACTGAATATATATGAAGGTGCTTGGAATATTTCGATTTCTACTTCAGATCCAGATCACACTTACAAGTATGGTCACAACCTGCAATAAATGTTTATTTTTCAAGATGATGTTGAAATAGTGTAGACCGCCAAATTTTAGTAAATAGTAGATTTTTTGTAAATACAATTTTCTTTTCAGTAATTTACTGAATTTACAAGGGAATTTAGCAAAACAATGTATGAGCAAGTTCCATTATTGAGCATATCTATTTCTCATAGCAAAATTCATAGTAGTTCGCGAAATAATATAAAAATTGTTCAAAATATAATATATTTATATATTTTCACTATAAGTGCTCGAAACACGCCATGTTTTCATTCTTTCGTCTCTTTCAACACTGTTCAGTGTAACTACTTATTTTTTTGAGATTGTATTCTGGCAAAAAATATTTTCGTAACTTTTATTCAAATGTCATAAGAAACTAACAAGATTCAAAAAATACAGTTACTGTACTTACCACCTTCTAAAGAAACTGCTTCCACAAAAATTTACTTATACACAAATAACACTTCACCGTTTGGCTGTTAGTGTTAGATAGATACTCGTATAGCGAATTAGGCGGAAATTTGGCATATTAACGTTGAGACGGTGGGGGTGCAGCCAGAAATTAATCAATCCATGATTCTTTGAGCATTGTCCCAATGCTCTCGGACATTGACCGAATGACCGAAATACATTAAATGATAAACGCAGTGCATTGCTATGATGAACTATACATAGGTTAATGTTTTCAATCATTAATGTTATGCCTATTGAACATAGCTTCATTAAAACAGGGATTATGACAATGTGTCGTGATGATTAAAGGTACATAGTATTGATCACTATGTAGTCATTATCTTGATGTATTTTTCACATTGCTCTGATGTAAATAACATTATAAAGATGACTTTTTTCATTAGATTAATGATTCAATTACATTATCGTAATGACATAGATTTCATTATAACAACAATATCGTTGATTGATCAATCACAGAAATTCATTATTATCAATAAATTTTGGACATTGTCCTAATGAAAAATACGTTATGATAATGAATATGCGGTCAATCATTGGCAGTGATTGATATCAGGCTCATTATTATTTTCTGTGATATGTATATATAGATATATATATATATATATATATATATATATATATATATATATATATATATATATAAAGCATGTTTTACGCTCTATCAAAATGAGCACATAATAAAGATTTGAGCTTTGATTTTGATGTGATACGTATTTTCGTTTATATACGCTCGAATTTGAATGAAAATATGTAGGTTCAAGCATAACTCAAACGCTCCATCAAAAATTTTCATTCGAAAATACCAGAACCAATTCAACACACTCGGGGGCATTGTTAATAACATAGCGCTGAGTGTAAATAATGGCGCATCCATACAGTAACATTCGTAAATGCTCGAATCGGTTAAATGAGAGTTTTAATTGCTGGTACGCTGCGATCAGTGATTATTTTCAGGTTGCTCCGTTATTGAAAATCATCGAAACTTTGTCGGGGGAACCATGCAATAATTTATCCCAAATTGTTAATTATTGATCCCTGGTGGCTTGTCGACAACAACTTTCGACTGGAAAAAACAATGAAGAGATCAGGGCTGCACGCACCGTCAAGATATAGTTTTATTATTAGAGAAGATCTAATTGGTTCATTCGGACAATTAGATACTATGAATAGTTATTTCTATGAGAACTCAATTCAATTTCAGTCAATAGACAAATTATCGTGCTGAATAACGTTTTTCCTTGCTGTAATATTTCAGTACCGTTTCGTCCAATTCATCAACTAACACAATCGTTGATTCCTATAGTGAAACAGTTTTGACGATTATAATCGTGATTGTTGAATTAGACCTTCAATACTTTTCGTGGGCACAATTCGTTTTTAAATTCAGTTGCTTTCAATTTTCAATATTGAAACTAACAAATCTATCTTTTTGAATCGGAGTAACCTTTATTCGATGGAAATTCATATTTAGAAACAAGAAAACGTTTATTGAATCTTAATTTCCACTATACAATAAATGACAATTGCTCAACAAAGATTTGTGTAGGCATTTCTTACAGTATGGCGTTTTTAGGGGGGTTGATACACGTAATAAATAGAAGGAAAATGACGTTCTTACCGGTGGAGCTTTGGTCGCAATTGCAGAATAAATAATTGAAATTGCTCGAAAATCCGAAGGTGTCAATCAAGTTCTTTCACAAAGTTTCTTCAATTTATCGGTTTTTTAACAATAAAAAATCCGACGCTCGCTATATGCCATACTTCTCTGGTTGGTGTTCAGGTTCGTCATACTTTTTGAAAAATTTTTTGAAAATTTTTTAAATTTATTTCTTACAGGCTGATTTTTTTTAACAATTGTTTTTCATTAATCTTGTACGAAAATCACCACGCCATACCATTCCAACGGTCCAAAATACCCGCCATACACCATCAAACATGTAAATTTTCAAAATTCGGAAAACTATTTCTCTCAGTATGGCAGTAAAATCGTGGTCAGTTTATGATACAGTGAGACAAAATTATATTTGCCATACTTCTAGTGCACTACAAAAGTGGTGCCATACTTCAAGAATGGTATTTTTTAATCGTTTTTAAAACACGCCTATAGAAGCAGTTATAGTTATTTATGCAATGAGGGATGTAAGAAACATTTATCAGTCGAGGACGAGTTTGCGCCCGAGCGATAGTGAGGGCTGCCAAAAAAATTCGAGATTGGTTGAGGTAATTACATCCCATATAGTATACAACATTTTTTCCCCTCGCTGTATTGTATGTTTAAAAGAAAATGCTGGATATATTTTTAGATTTTCATTATCATTACTTTCGATAGCATTCCCATTAAATTATGGCATCCGCGACCCTTTTTATAGAGGAAAATATGGATATTTCTAAGTATCCAAAACTTCGAGCATTTTTGAAGAGAAAAAATGATGGTTATAGACTCAAAAAATCGAATGTGTTTAACAGGGAGGATGTGAATAAGTTTATGCTTGAATCCCCCGATGACATATACTTATTGATGAAGGTCGTGATAGTAATGGGAGTTGCTTATAATAATTTTAGATTATCATTTCTCTAGGGATGTAAGTTGACTTACATCCTGTCGCTAAGGGCAACCAATATCTTGTTGAGTAATTTTATATATTATTATATATAATATAATCAGATTATTCCAATACGATTATAAGTTTTAAAAAAATACTGTGACCTTGGCACGAAAGACCGTGATACGCACGCTGCGATGTAAAAAAATAAATAAATAGAACGATTTTTTACAGTATGGCATACAAATTTTCATAAAAAGTATGATTCAGGAAAATTTATCCCATACTTACGGTGAAGTCCAAAAGTGGTGCCATACTGTAGGAAATTGTTCAAATGTTGCATAAAATTTTACAATTATTTAATTTCATTGCACGTATATCACCCACTCTACGGGTATGGCATTATAACAATTACCTATGTTTCTAATCATAAAAACAACTACTAGACCGAATTTCAAGGTGAAAGAAATAGTTTTTCGAATTTAAAAAAATTACATGTTTGAGGGGGTATGGCGGGTATTTTGGACCGTCGGAA
This sequence comes from Cynegetis impunctata, assembly GCA_030704885.1. Classification (NCBI taxonomy): domain Eukaryota; kingdom Metazoa; phylum Arthropoda; class Insecta; order Coleoptera; family Coccinellidae; genus Cynegetis; species Cynegetis impunctata. The sequence continues at coordinate 584,382 of JARQZK010002917.1, read as the reverse complement.
TGGTATGGCGTGATGATTTTCGTACAAGATTAATAAAAACAAAAAAATCATTCTCAAAAAAATATGGCGGGCATGAACACCCAACGTAATATCGCATATAGCGAGCGTCGAATTTTTTTTTGTTAAAATACCGATAAATTGGAGAAATTCTGTAAAAGGAATTGTTTGACACCTTCGGATTTTCGAGCAATTTCAATTAATTATTCTGCAATTTCGACCCGCGCACCACCGGTAAGAACGTCATTTTCCTTCAATTTATTACGTATATGAACCCCCCTAAAATCGCCATACTGTAGGAAATGACTTCACAAATCCTTTCAGTATCTCTCGGTCTAACCTTGTCTTCGTCAGATTTATTACAAACTAATTCTTGAAATATATCACATCACACTGCTTATATATTATCTTAAATGTTCTACTAATAGGTATTAATACCTAGGGGGTTATATTTCTGATGACCAGAAATGTATAGGTAACAGGTATTTACTTATGTGAAATGGTTAATTATTGAGAAGTTTCAAATGCAAGTTTTAATAGCGGGGAATTACTAAGTTCAGTTTGCTCATTGACTAGAAGATCTGAAGATTTATGTTTCAACATTTTCATAGATTCTACTGAATTTTATTGTGGAGACTCATTTTCTGTATGCAAAACTTTGAAATTATAGTTGAAGTCATGTGTTTCTTCTATTAAATGGTAGGAATAATGGGAGTCGCTCTTATTATTAACATAACTTCTCTTGTTCTTTGATTCTATTAACCTTCCGTCGGGCGCGGGGTCTGAAGTAACAAGAACAGGCGCGGAGTATCAAAATGAGCATTCTACGAAATTTTTAGTTTTATGGCAGTATTTAAAAGTTAGTATCTAAATAACTTGGAAAGTAAATTAGACTGTGAAAATATTGGAAGGAAATTCGAAGAAAACGCACAAAAACACAAAAAACGCGAAAAAACATATATTGAAATAAAATAACAAATATCATATTTTTCTTTCCAAACATGAAGTAATTGTATGTAAATGAACATAAAAAAACAAAACGTAAATTCTGACAATAGAATAACTGAAAAATAAACAAACAATATCAAAAATATTAAATAAAAATGTTGTTAAAAAAGATCATTTTAGTCAATTGTGGGATTCAGCTTCGTACCGCTGATGTGAAAAATCGCTGCATTTTAAACAGAATGGTCCTATATGGATCAAGAAAATTGAATCCTTGCATTTTTCCAACCTTTTCCAAGTTCTCATCATCAGGTCAATCATCACATTTTCACACTTTTGGCAGTTTTGTACAAAAATCGTAAATATTTCTCGAATATGTATTTCTCGAAATCTTTCATTTCATGTGATTTTGTCGTCAAACCGTAGACATCTTGTGATAAATTTAAAACGTTTTATATTCATCACAAGGCGAAATTTCTCAATCCCATCTCCTTCGAAGCCCCAAAGATCTTCCAAACTCTGCCTGTTACTCCTGTTGAGTCCGGCCAAAATTAGGAGCCCTATATAGGCTTTCAGTTCAACGAGATCTATAGGTTTTGAGTCTCGGTCACGTTGAAATAATCTTCTCACAGTTGCGATGTAGGTATAAGTTAGTATATTTGACAATAATATCTAAAATGTCCTCAGAAAAAATGCAGCCCCAGCATTCAAGAGGCGTTCGTGCATTCTTTGCCATCCGCATTGTGCTTGGCAATTTTTTGACTACGGTGGCGTACTATTTGCGACAAAGGATTTTTATTCCACTATGTTTCGTTATATTTCCCTAAAACATAAGTTTGGTTTCCTTTAGGTCTACTCTCATCATCCTCAGATACAGCATCCTCGTCTTGTTCGGACTCTGCGGATTCTTCTCGAACTTCTACGTTGTCTTCATCATCCGTGTCGCTTTCGTCTTGAAAATCCTCTAGTAATTCATCATCGTCTTCGTCTAACAGCAATCTTCTTAGCTCTTCAACATTACCTTCTTTGTCGAAATTATAAGTTTTTTTTGTATTTAGCCATAATGAAGGTACGATAAAATCTGAAAAATGAAAAACACAATTAGAGTCATTGATGGACGCGGTGTATCAGTTTGATTTTTGTTCAAAAATAACGCCTGAATAATCACATAACTAAATAATATGAGTTCTACATGCACAAATACAGAAAATGTACTTACCAAAATAAGTGAACATCAGAATTTAGATATTATTGAGTAATGACGGGAATGGGCGCGGTGTATCAGAATGATCAATGTTTATCTATTTTGACTCCTACACTGCCGATAACATACTAACTGTTGGAGTTGTATAGGGTAGTATAAATTAGGAAGCTATTGTGATATGCGCACTGATACGGCCGTTTTCTAAAAAGTGGGGTAGCAAAATATAGGCGTTGTATCAATTTGATCGACCGCGCCCGACGGAAGGTTAAGAAAAGATCTACCCGTCTGACCTATATGAAATATAGGGCATGAAGTACACTCAAGTTTATAAACTCCTTATTTTATTATTTTTATCTAATTTTGGTTTATTATTTTTAACGATTTCACTAAGAGGTCTTTGATTTTAAAAGCTAAATTATGATTATTACTCAAAAATATTTTGTATATTTCATTTGTTAATTTACCAGTGTATGTGTTTTATATTTTCTGATATTATCTCTATTATTCGTGGAATATACTAAGTTGATAGCTTTCTATGAGAATGCTCATTCAGAGTAATTATAACAATAATTTTCATCCATTTTTATAGGCTATTTGTTTAATATAATCAAGTTCTTTGTTGAAATTTTTTTCAGATAGAGGAATACTGATCAATCTATGTATCAAAGAATTGAAAGCATCCGTTTTATAGGAGTAAGAGTGTATTGATGTACTATGAATAACAAAGTTTCACCTACAGAAACTACCCAAGTCTCAATAATTGAATTTATTAGAATCTATGGAAATCTTTAAACATGAATTGTCACATCTTTTAATCAATGAGCAAACGGAACTTAGTAATTCACCTTTATTGAACCTGGTATTTGAAACCTCATAATTGTGAACCATTTCAAATAAGTAAATACCTATTTTACAGTTCCGGGAAGCATTAATAAAACCCCCTGTTATTACTACCTATTAGTAGAACATTTCATATAATATATAAGTACTCTGATATATTCTAAGAATAAGTAACTAAATCTGACGAAGACATTCTGTTGTCGAAACAATTGTCATTCATTGTAAATATAGTGGAAATTAAGTGAAAATAAATGAAGCAACATTTCTTCAACTGAATAATGCAAAAACAAAAGTCACAGAAAAACAACAAAAACATAGAATATAAAGAGAAACTTTCCATTAAAAGATTTCAGAAAACATTAAACGAATAGACTGATATTAAAAACTTGAACGCAACATACAAAAATCTCATAATCATAACAACTAACACAGTCCCAAAGAAAGCAGTGGCAAACGAACACACAGACATTTCACACCACATAAATATGACATGACAGTTATAACCTAGAGCATCCATCGTTCAAAGAGATTTTAAGACAATTTTCTGAATACTAACTTTTATGACCAATAGTTGAAAACCCTTCAAACAACGGGGCAAGGTACCACAAATTATAGTTTTTATAAGTAGTTGATGGAATCCGTCGTTACTACGTGATAATTTAACATGATTAACAAAACTTAATTTGAATTTACTACGTTTATTATCACAAAATATTTTGAAAAATATAACACTGCGATTGCAATTTCGGTCACTAGACCATCATCGGGCAGATTGAGTTAAGAACTCAGTTTTTATAAGTGGTAAATTAAACTATGTAATAGTGTGATACACATTTCCAGTGTATGTGTTAATAAGGGTTGGTAATACAGAAACACCATTCTTACTTTTGAGAAAGGGGAAAGCACCCTTGAATTATGAAGTACATATTTAAATAGTACGATTCCATTTTTTCAATTCTATTAGCGAATTACTAAAAAAAACTAGTACCTATATATATATATATATATATATATATATATATATATATATATATATATATATATATATATATATATATATATATATATATATATATATATATATATATATATATATATATATATATATCAATCAGTATCCACGAGGTTGATAATTTAGAATACCAAAATATCATACGAGTCAGAGTGTGAGGCTTCTACAAGTTTTATTGGATTTTGATAAGGAATGAGTTAGTCGTTACTGATTTGTTTAGGAGCAGAAAGTACAAGCATAAGGACATATATGACCATATTGCGTGAACTTCACATGGGACGTGATTGATGCCCCCTCGACCGCATTATCGATTAGAATATATGTATTTCTTAGGTGTAGTTTCAGCTAAAAACAATTCCGCATAGTTTATAATTGCTGAGCATACTTATAATAGGGTGCAAATCATGGACACACGCAATCTAAGAATTTTGATTAAAAATTATATGTTAAGCGAATAAAAACCCTTACACAAAGATATACAAGGTAAGCACATTCACCAATGTTTTAAACCAAAGTCAAATGAATTTTCATTTTATAAATCCAGAACATCACAGTTTTCATTATCTACTAATCTTCTAGGTTAAAGTAATAGGTGAGAAACTCTTATTTATTTTTTATATTCATAAGGATAGTGGTCGAATAAAAAGAGGCAAACAGTAAAAGTATATAACACATATTGCTATCATAATTTCTACCTTCCCGTTCATTGCTATTATCGCAGATCCGCTCGACCTGGATAGCAATACTGAAAAATACAGAATAAGGAAAATGAACACTCGCAAGTCATTTTCGTATAAAATATAACTTAATTGTAAATTTAAAGAATCAACAGAAATATGAAATATTTTCACGTTTTTACTTAAACGTATATTTGAAATTTTTTTTAAACTAATGATTTCATTTAATTCATTAGTTTATCCCAAACCTCTTCACCATCAGTTTCAGAAAGACTAATAAGCATTGTAACCACTCTCCCTTTTCATTTGCCCAAGCTAGCTGAGAGAGAGAGATTATATATATATATATATATATATATATATATATATATATATATATATATAATATTATATATATAATATATATATATTTATATATATATATATATATATATATATATATATATATATATATATATATATATATATATATATATATATAGGTTCTAGTTAGTTTTCAGTAATAATAACAAGAATATTATATGAAGGAATTTACTAATTTCTTTGCATTTACAAAGACTCATCTAGTTATTTTATAATCTTGGTGGATTGTATTCACTGTTGTCTGCCTTACCTTTTCTGGTCCCCCACGATTGGAAGTTTTGTCCCCTGTTGCTTTGTGGTTCTAACTGGGGTTATTTTGTAGCTCCAGTTGAAGTTTCTCCTTCTCCAGTTAAAGTTTCTTTAGCTCCAGCCAAGGTTTCTTTAGCTCCAGCCAAGGTGACTAAAATAATTCAGGGCAAATCAACATACAATTTCATGCTCAAAATCTTCCAAGAGTCTCTGTAGGACATCGATGGCCAATTCATATTAACATTTATATTGATATCAAGCAAAGATGCTGAGAAACACAGTATATGTTCCAACATTAAACTGAACATAAGATATGACCACGTGAAATTTGCCATCGTTAGCCTACAAAAATCTTGTATCAAATTGAGAGAGTAAAATAAACAATGAAATGTAAAATAATTTAAATTGGGAAATGTAGAATGATTATTTCAATTTTGAAAGATAAATAGTTCAATATAGATAAGTGAAAAAAAATATGAAATGGCGGAATATGAAAAGAATGAACTCAGATTTTCAAGATAATGCATTTATACGAAACAATTAGATTTCTTCTCATAACTTACCGTCACTCAGACGCCACAGATAATTAATAAGTTCTATTTATTGATCACTCGCTCAATACAATGGAATATAATTTGAAACTTAACGATGTTGCTTCCTCAACAAGTATTTGCAAAAAGGGAAGATGATTCACGTGTAATTCAACCCTACCGTTATTCTCGTCGTACGCAAGTCATTCCCAACTGGACGAGTCTATTCTTCCGAGGTGAAACAGTAAGAGTCCAGTAAGGTAGCATTTAATAGCGTGAATCACGGTATCTCAATCTAAAATTCAGTGGCGGCGGTTAAGCGGAGAATTTACACGTTACAGCATCATATTAAAATTCAAACAATCAAAATATTCATTTAAATGTATTCACTGCTGTATATGTATCCATATTTGGAGCATATTAATATAATTAATGAATGATATGCGGAAAGTTTAGTTAAGAAGCTTATATTATCAGGGATAGGTAAAGGTTTTTGAACATATTTGTAGTCTAGTCAAATATTTCAATGATAACTTTATTACTACTGCTGAAGCTATTGTATTAATTTATTAATAATCGTATGAAAATATTACATAGATAAAATTGTATCACATGATAATATTTATTTTGAAATAAGTTTGCTTTTATGACAGTGAAACAAGCTGTAAATTTATTTTATCTGCTGTACGTTATTTTATCCGAAACAAGTTTCTGAATTCGAAATATTTTGCTAATTATTTCAGTGACTCGCCAGCTCTACTAATGAATATTGAGATTTGCTTGAGAAGCACGTTTCAACAGCAAAAAAATTAATTGCTTGTTGAGCAACTAGTAACTAAATACGACCATAGCCGCAAAACATTTAATGGAATATATGTAGCTTTCCCTCTTTTGATTTTTCAATATTTCAAAATTCAATTTCCTTTATTTTGTGATTGAGAGTTTCTGTGGTTTCCCTTATCATCAGATATTTGCAGACTGCTGATATTGGACTCAAAAATACGTTGTCAGTAACTGAAGACGACCGTAGTCGAAAAAATTTTATGAATCATAGTTGACTTATCGATTTTTTTTCAAATTCAAAAACTCCAAAATAAATTCAATGCTTTAAAGGTTCAGAGAAAGACGCTTGACCAAATTTCATATGTTCAATAAAGTCGGTTTTCTAACTCAAGAAAGGTATTATATATATATATATATATATATATATATATATATATATATATATATATATATATATATATATATATATATATATATATATATATATAGATATATATATATATATATATATATATATATATATATATATGTATATATATATATATATATATATATATATATATATATATATATATATATATATATATAGTTATATATATATATATATATATATATATATATATATATATATATATATATATATATATATATATATATATATATATATATATATATATATATAGTTTGCAGGAATGAAATCTACACTGAACAAGTCTCTATGCATCAGAATTACATTATTAGCATTCAATTTTAACTTAGACAATAAATATTCACAGTCAATAAAAATATTGAGTAATTTGTATATAAACATTATATCGAAATTCTTTCTTCTGGTAGCTTAAGCTTAGAGCTTTAATTGATAGGGAACTATATAAAAAATCTTTGTCTATTAATTCCTTGTATGAAAGGACGAATAAGAGGGAAGGAAATCTATAACATATTTAGAACATATGCAAAGTCAATTGATATAAAGTAATAACATATACTCATAGAACATAATATGCGAAGTCAATTGATATCAATTAATATCAAAGAATTTATTACCCTCTGCAAGAAAGATAAACCATTTCCAAACTTCATGTCGTAGAAAGTTTTGTGTGGAAGAATATTCCCCTTTGGGCAAGTAACGAAAATATTTACAAAATATTCAAATTTATTCGAGCAGCCACCATACAACACCGCCTTTTCAAGGCACTATTACATAAAACATAAACAACAATGTTATGTTTTTGGAATTAAATATATTTGTACAATCTTTGTTTCATTGAAAATCTCCAACTATAAATTTACCTTTAATAATTAATTTTAAATGGTGCCCGCCCCTTAACTGGTATACTAGAATGTGCTCTTAGCTGAAAAAAGGTTGGGGATCCCTGGTCTAGGCGGTTGAACCGCGCGGCTAGCCCCTTTTACCAGTTTCATATGCAACCGCTTGTGATCGTACGCACTACGATCTCAAGCGGTTGCATCGAAAACTGGAAAAAGCAGTTCAACAAGGACCCTTAAAATCTTTCCTTCATGCGGAATGATTGTAAGACTGTAGAAATCCCGAGATGCGAACAATATTAGCTTATCCCATTTATTGACGGATCCATAATCATTTTATGTGGACTATGTCGTCGTTCTTCGATTAGTGCTGGCAGCATTATCATGTTATCCAAGGATTCCGATTGTCAGGCTAATTAATATTCCCTCTTGTCACAGGGTCATATCAATTATGGATTAGTTAGATTCGTATTGATTAGTATAATGCACTGTCAATTGATGATTAGAATATTCCATGTCAATATCACATAATATGTTAATATATGTTGGTTTTTCACTTTTCATAGGTTATTTTCGGTTCCTGAGATATATCGAAAATACTAGGAATTATTCAGTAACAAACGTAACATATCGATCGTTATGATGAACTAACGATGAAAAACATGGAAACACGTTATTCATATTTATAAACAATGCTTTCAACAAAAATTTATTGAATTCCTTAATATTCACTAACAAAGTGTAGCATATCATTAAATCGAAATCGAGAGATTTGAGAATACTAACATAAAGTAAATACAATACTTACCTGAAAACATTATCAGAAACTTATAGGTATTTGAAAACATCATACATTCTTCTCACTTGAATACAGATATACAACAAATTTGATTAACCTTTGTCGGAAAAATGTGGCAGTCAGAAACATCACATAATAAAGCAAGATCCCAGAGCTGCCAGACGTTACTTATTTTCTCAGCAATGTGTGGAATGAAGTAGTGCTCGTATGTACTTTCAGTGTATGCATACCTGCTACCTTGGGCTGACGGCTAATTTCCAGGTACCAGGTGCTAAAGATGGAAAAAAACTCAACTGACTCTTCTTATTTTCTAAGTCTTGATGCGTATATATGATACTCAGAGAACTATTTCAATACCTTCTGCAAGCAGCCAGACCGATAGTAAGGGCCAAACATTCTGCCAGACACAAAGTAATTGTCCCTATCAGTATTAGCGCAATGTCATGCTTCGCGAAAGTAATTATCTATGCGTATACTCAACCTTAAAGCATGCTAAAAATGACAGTACAGAAGGGAGATCGACGAGCAAAGATGATCACTATCGCGCTTAAATGGGCGAATCATGATATTGCGCTAATATTCATCGGGACCCTTAATTTGTGTCTGGTAGGATGTTTGGCCCATATGAGCGGTCTGGCTGCTTGCAGAAGGCATTGAAATAGTTCCCAGAGTATCATATATTAAAAATCAAGACTGAGAAAATAAGAGAAGTCAAGTGAGTTTTATTCCATCTTTACCACCTGGTACTTAGAAATTGGCCTTCGGAACAGGGTAGCAGGTATCCATACACTGAAAGTACATTCGAACACTACTTCATGCCACACATATTAAGGCTGAGAAAATAAGTAATATCTGGCGGCTTTGGGATCTTTTACTATAAATTCATGACTAATGAAGTTTGCAAAAAAAGGAGGATCGTAGTGCCCAAGCGTTTGTAAGTGGGAATTCCGCATGATAGGCGATTCGCGACTCCTTGCTTGCTTGTGCACGGATATGAAATTGGCCACTATAATTGTTGGTCAAATGACTTGTAGAAGTCAAATCAGAAATTTAGTCTTGGCGTATACCCATGAGCTTTGTTAATAAAAAATTTTTATCTTCTAGCTTCACGCTAGCTACTGTAATTGGTTAAAAAGATGGATCAACAGACGGACGGGGGCATATACGGACGGATGGATGGACGGATGGAAGGACGGATGGAAGGACGGATGGAAGGACGGATGAAAGGACGTATGGAAGGACGGATGGACTGCAGGATGGAGGGACGAATGGTTTCATAAATGAACGGATGGATGGGCGGTTAGACGTATAGACGAATGGATGGCCTGACAGATAAAAGAATGAATTCCAGGATGGAAGGACGTAAGGAAGGATGGATTAATTCTAAATGGGCAGTTAGACGGATAGACGAACGGATCGATGAAATAAATTTCGACTGATGTAGTTTTTTCATGTTTATCGATGATAGTACTATAAAAATGCAACGATTCGGAAAATAGATCAAAGTTCCAATTAGTAGAAGAAACGGAAGATATTTTTCATGAAATTTAATTAATTTCATTTGCTAAAGATTATATATTCATATGACTGTCACAATAAATTGCTAATCAAGATCGTGAATTTTTCACACAAGCATAGTTCAAAATATTTTGCAAACCATACTCCTACGACTTTCATGAACCGGAGAATAGGTTGTCTTTCAAAAACAAGTGAATCTTTCGAGACATATCCATAATTTTTCTCGTAAAAAATGTACTACTTTAAGAATATTCATTTATGTTAATATTATGTAATGGTACTCTTCAACATGGATAAGGGAGTTTAAGCTTTTGAGATGAGTTGAAGTTTTTCGCCTATTTTGCCAAGTACGTTAATACTTCTTCTGAAAACGAATATATTTTCCATTCTGTGAAAAGAAACGTATTTCCAAAGCACTGTCAATGAATGATTCGTTTGTTCCAGAAAGTATATCAGTTCTCATGACAGCGATACATGAAACATAATAATTCTAAACATATGAGAAGGAATAAGTGTAAATCAATGCTTGAATTCTATAGTATCAGTTAACAATTTTCGGTGAATTTTTCTGGATTACAATTACTTTTGCCGGAACCTCGAACGCAATTCTGTATCGAAGAAAGCTTTTATTTTATTAGGACAATAGCAGTAGAAGAATTGACCAAAACACAATGTGAAGGAAAAGCTATTTTCGATTGTAGAAAAACTATCCTCGACTTCTATTTACTAGACCGTTGCATAGGCTAACATTAACATTTAAGTGATGTGGTTAATTCATTCAGTTCATGAAGAACTAGATTTATATTTTTGTCTAATGTAAGTAGCTGTTCCGATAAAATTGTATTTCATCAAAATTCTGACAAAAAAAAATTCATTGTGGGGAGCCGTTCGGCGAAAAATGAATGCGAACAGGCTTCACGGCACAAAACGGCGCTGGCCGAACGGTACCACCGGCAAATTTCGAACATTCGATTCCTCTTCACGAAATCATCGCTCTTTACTTTGTCAGAATTTTTTCGGAAATGCCCATAATCGGTATTTCGAAAGAAAACCCATGGAAAGAATTACCTAATTTTCAGAAAGATAATCTCCGCCAAACGTAGACGAATTTCGACGGTCCATTTTATCTAAGCAGGCAAGACATTCATCTAGGGTAAAGGCATATATAGATTTCGATCCGATTTACCGTTCAGGCGTATCGAAAGATTTTAGAGAGCGCCGAAAAAACGCAAATTTTAGTCAATTTTAGATGGGACAACAGATTTTAGGGACGTTGGTTTAGGTCCCCGTTTCTTTTCAGAATAACGTTACGTTGATGATATTTGTTTTCGCTACTCGCTAGAAAGAGACGACACTAGCTGAAGGTAGCACAGATAGTTGCTAAGGTGAAGTAATATATCCCTATAAATTTCACCTCAGTCGGGCAGTCAGGCGCTCCGCTATTTTTTTCGTTCAAACTTAACGTGTGCAGTCTAAATTAAAAATGAGCTAAATAATGAATAGAAAACGTACTGCCGTACACGTTCGGCTTTCACTAGGCACGTGACCTATTCACTGTACCTATATTTGTAATCTTTGTTGAATTTCATTAGAATTGAATTTATATATAAATTTTATTTAAAAATCATCTGTAGGTTGTTAATTGCCACGAATATTTATATACTTTATCCGCCTCCGAAACTAAACATACAGCTTGTGTTGAAAGAATCGCCTATAAAAACAAATATCGATACCCACTTATTATAGCCGCAATTTTTATATTGAAATATCATGAAATTTGGAAGATTGTCGAGCATTGCTTACCTCTACAGAGCTTCTCATTTCTGTGAGAAGGTTGAAAATGTGTACGTGAATTAGTTCGATGTTAAGAAGATGCTATTCATGGAATCCAAATGTCGAAATTTTGAAGATACTCATGCTTTGTGTATTTCTTTATCCCCTCTAATTTATCTCAGCGATCAAGAATTTGTATTGGAGAAGAAGAAAATTGTGATTTACGTGATCCCTGCTGCTCCCTGTTTTCCATTTTAAAAAACTATGAAAAACATAATTTTCTCTAGTTGCCAGACAGATTGAAAGTGCTACAAACATTCCTTAAAAATTTACAACATTTTTAACGTCGTGACAACAGCATTTCGAAATCATTTATACATATATATATATATATATATATATATATATATATATATATATATATATATATATATATGTATATATATATACAATCATAGAAGGCCGAAAAGTTTTTTTACCGAAAATATTACTACTTTAAACCTGTTTCAATTTATTAATAACTCCGTAACAAAAGATCAAATTAATAACCTTGTTGGTCAATACATAAACTATATCGCTTCGAAATAAATATGTGCTTTTAAGAACATTTGCTACCCAGCTATAAATACGTTAGGGTAAATCCGGGGCAGTTGGCCATACGTGAAAAATATCCAATCGAATAATTTCATTAAATTTCTTGCCAGATGTCGCCTGGTATAGCTTGATTAAAATCACGCCATTCTTGTCATACGATCTAAATTTTGCCGCAAAATATTTAAACTCATGTATTATTTCTTAAATTTAAGTTCTTGTTTTACTGTTACTCATGTTATTTGTTGAAGCTCTGTTTCTGCCCTCTTTAATAACTAACGCGCAGTTCTTTGTTAAATCTTTAATATTGAGGAAGTGATTTTATTACATTATACGTAGCCATAGGTGGTAACCATCGATGCGAAAATCGATGCGAAAAACGCTTGAAGCTATGCTGAGATTTTCCCCATTATTTTGTGTTTAGGTTAGCGACATGAGTTTTCTGGCGTTTCTGTTTGAGCTAAAATGATATACCTTTCGGTTTCCGATGGATGGCGCTATTATTTGTTCGCATGCCATTAGTGCTCTTTTTTGAAACAATGAGGTGACTATGTGGATTTGGAAGTCGATAAGGAACATCATCCTTTATTACAACACAGTTACATTGCTATTTATGAATGATTAACATTATAATAACGAAATGTATCCTGAAGTCATTACAAGTCAATACAAAAATAACAAACAAAGTAGAACTTCCGATTGGACAGTATAGAAAATATCAGTCTAGCTGCAAAAGTCGAACAAGCTCAATGCAAAAAAAAAGAAGTTGCTACCGACTCGAATGCTGGGCGGGACATTACTGCTGAGCCCGTCGAAGAGCGAAACAGACTAGCTCCGTTGGTATATTGAATAGATTAATCATCTATTCTTCATATTAATTTACCAACTTATTATTATCTTCATATGTATCTATAATAATAATTATATTCATTCAGCAATAATAATTAATCATTGACAAAAACGAATATAAAATTTGACAATATGTACAAATCCTTTCATGAATAAATGGAAATAATCACTGGAGCTGTATAACAGCTTATGCGTGATAAACAGATTAATTTTACATGGGGTTAACGCAATATAAAATTAGATATTTTACTTAGAACAACAGAAAAATTTAAAATACAAGAGTATATAAGTTAGGCCGGTTATAGCTCACTTTTAGTCATTTCTACATGTAAATTCCCATAAGGAAATCTAGGGTCCAAAGTAGCGAAAATGGTTCCCTTTGCACTTTGGACCCTGGGTCGGAGTTTAACGGGGTCATTTGGAACGAAGTCGTTGGGGAACCCACCTGTTGGGATCCGTTCAAAAACGACCCCGTTGAAATCCGACCCAGGGTCCAAAGTGCGAAGGGAACCATTTTCGCTACTTTGGACCTTGGATTTCTTTATGGAAATTTACATGTAAAAATTACCAAAAGTGAGGTTGGACCGACCTAGCTTATATACTAACAACATATAGTATAAAAGTGTAAATAATAGTTTACAAACACAAAATGAAAGTAAATGTATAAGCTTCTGCGTGATAAACATGAGGCGTATGCAAATTAAAATAAGATATAAAATTTAGAGCAACCCAACATTTCAAAATACGACATAAATAGTATAAAAAAACAAAGAAAAGCAAATGTGCCATAATTATAAAATAGGAGCAAATTTACACGATTCAAAGTATGGCAATGTGAAGAAGAAAGCAGGAATGTAGGAAATGACATCACGTATGAGTAATGAAATTATAAACAAGATTATTATCTTGCTAAAATACATATACCTATATATATATATATATATATATATATATATATATATATATATATATATATATATATATATATGCATATATATATATATATATATATATATATATATATATATATATATATATATATATATATATATATATATAAAATATATATATATATTAATATATATATATATATATATATATATATATATATATTTATATATATATATATATATATATATTTATATATATATATATATTAATATATATATATATATATATATATATATATATATGTAGATTTTGCAGAGTATAAAACAGATTTTCTCATTGTCAACTAAACAGTATATCAGATGATAAATAAATTTTATCAATTTGAAAAAAATTATAATTGGTATGACTGACTCAAAGAGAAGTCAACTCATGTTCGTTAATATTACAATTGGTTAGTAGATCTCAAACACCAATTATATCACCAGGATTCTACCTCTCAATAACCGTTTCATAAAGTCGATAAAATCTAATGAAATGATTCTTCACTTAACAAAGCTGCTATTTCAAAAAATATCCCCAACGATTTTCATTTCTAGCTCGTATTCACGAATTTCTACATCATATAATAAAGAAAAAGCGAGGATATTCACTCCGGAATCATCGCTTATCTTAAGATATCTATCATCCTTTTCTGAATAATTTCGTCATTGAACTAGTGTCCCATAAGAGACATGCACAGCTGAGATTGGCTGAGACCGAAGTAATGCCCTCTGTGTTTGCTGTGCTCCAGATTGATTTTCGATTCAATTTTCGGTAATGCTGGAGAGGGAACTTTTCGTTGTAACCCTTTGGAAAGTAAATCGCGTCACGCCAAGACGAAGACGTGTGTTTTCATCTAAATGAACCATTTTTCTTCAGCACCACACAAGGTTTGAATTCGCCGAATCTACCAATTTGGTGGCAGAGAGGTGTGGTATACTTTAGCTGATTCTAATAAACGAGAATCTATGCATATTTAGTCGAAGAGAATAGTTCTAACTAACAAAATTCTATATAGTTTTTGTAATTACAAGAATGAGGTAGGTACCATGAAATAATTTCCAATATACTAACAAAATACTGGTATAATTCCCCAGATACTGTTTTTAATATACCTACAATCGAAATTATCAAGGAACTAATGTGAAATATCTGAAAATTCGAACAGAACTACTACCAGGAACTTAATAATAATAATAATAATAATAATAATAATAATAATAATAATAATAATAATAATAATAATAATAATAATAATAATAATAATAATAATAATAATAATAATAATAATAATAATAATAATAATAATAATAAGTTTATTGTAATTACCTTACATCTAGTCTTACAAATGGAAGGAGTTTAGCCAAGCTAATCTTCCACTCTTCCGGTATGAACAACCTAACACTGTAAAAGACAATCAAAAAACAATTAAAAATTCAACAAATCTTTCCCTAGTAAGAAATAAGAAGCCTTAAGTTACGCATGAACACAACTCAACAATATTCAAATAATATACTTATTTCAATATACTTATTCTAATCTAACAAAAACTTAACTAAAACTTAAAACTTAACCAAAACCAAAACTATCCTCTCTCAACCAATTATACAATTTTTTCTTAAACGAAACTTATTGAGATATCAGCCTCAAACAGAGCCTTATACTTATTTAACGTATGAGGGGTCATATAATCAGAGCAACCCTCAAATTTGGATGTTCTATGCCGAGGAACGCTGTAATTACCAGCCTGGCGTATATTCACCTGATGAGCTGACCCACGCAATTCCAATCTATTGAAAAGATAGTCAGGAATTTCACTGGCAATCAATCTGGCAAGAAAACCAGCCAGTAAATACTCTGCCCTCTGTGCGAATGTGATCTCTTCAAGTTTACGGTAGGGCGTGATATGACTTTTGTAGGGAATACAACTTACAAATCGAAGACATGAATTCTGAACTTTGGCCAGATTATATTTTTCTTTCTTTGTCAGCAATCCAAAGTACACCGGACAGCAGTAATCGAATAAAAGGTAGACCAGAGATCTAACAAGTCTGAACTTAGTTGCCTCATTCAATTCATATTTAAATCTCTGTAGTCCTTTTAACCTCATATAACTGGATTTCCTTATAGATGCAACGTGATGCCTAAATGACAACTCCTCGTCCATCCAAACCCCCAAATTTTTAGCACAAGTCTCCCATGCCAACCCTGCACCTCCCACTACCATATTGCAAGTCGAATCTGACTTCAACAGAAGGGATTTGTCTCCTATAAGGAGTGCTTTCGATTTAGAGGCGTTAAGCTTAAGGCCATTTCTAGAGCACCAAGCTGACAACTGTACTAGTTCTTGATTCATAGTCTGAATTGTTGCCGCAAGATTGGAAGGTTTGCATGATTGATAGACTTGGATATCATCAGCATACATGTGGATACGGCCGCTAGCAAAGACATTCAAAACATCCAACGAATACAAGGCGAAGAGCAGAGGGCCCAAAATGCTGCCCTGGGGAACCCCACGAGGGACTGAGATAGACTTTGAATAACTACCATTGACCAGAACTTCATTGCTGAAAAAGTTGAGTAAGGGTCCTGGTTACTTGAATCTATTGATAAGTAAATATTCTTGTAAAATTAATTTTAAACCCTTATTCTCCCTATACAATGTCTGAGTTAAATAATTGCTTCTTATTGATGAAATAATTTGCATAATGAGAGTTTAATCCTTTATTATCAAAACTACGTTTACGTTCTGAAATTCTCCGGTAGGTAATTACGTTGCAATCTCGGGATATTTTTTTAATGAATTTTAAATAAATTTTTCAATTTTATAACTAGTTCAGAACATTGCATTGATATTGTTTTGCAAAATAAGTGATTTGAGGGTTTAAGCTGAGGATTCAAATATAAGTTTTGATTTTTCTTTTGTCCATGAATATCATTGCTTCTTTGAACACCATTTTTTGATCATATTTTCTTTCATATCTGGCTTATAATTATAGTATTTGATTACTTATACTTTTTTTTGCGAAATTAACTTTAGAGAGAGGCATATTAACAAATCCATGAACCATGCTATTGAAAACTTCCATTTCATATTGAAACAGATGAATGGACCTATTAAGTGTTTGATGATTTGTGATAAATTGGAACTCTATATTTGCTATTGAATTTTTTATATGAATATATATATATATTTATATACATTTATATATATATATATATATATATATATATATATATATATATATATATATATATATATATATATATATATATATATATATATATATATATATATATATATAACTTCTTGATAATCATTAGCAATAACAGGCTTGGTGAGTCTCAAAAAACTCGATTTTATTAAAAAGTTAACGTTTCGCCATGACATTCGTGTGGCTTCTTCAGAAAAATCAATAAATAAATATATATATATATATATATATATATAAATATATATATATATATATATATATATATATATATATATATATATATATATATATATATATATAGTTATATAAAAATAAATATATATATATATATATATATATATATATATATATATATATATATATATATATATATATATATTTTGTCTCGCTGTCTCCATGAGAGGGCGGATGTGATACTTGCAGGTAACTTCAATATAAATTTACTTTCAGATACATGTAAAACAAAGAGCTTTACATCATTGATAGAAAGTTTTGGACACAATAAGACAATTCATGAACCGACTAGAATCTGTAAAAATTTGGCAACATGTTTGGATAATATAATAACGAATATTGTAGGTTCGGCTTCTGTTATTGAAGAACACATGTCTGACCATTCAGCTCAGAAGTTCGTATTTTCCTCTGATGAACTCAAAACAGGCACGTCGGAGCGGAGAGTCGTTAAGCAGGACATATTGAGGGCGTTTATGGATGCTATTTCTATATATATATATATATATATATATATATATATATATATATATATATATATATATATATATATATATATATATATATATATATATATATATATATATATATATATATATATATATATATATATATATATATATATATATATATATATATGTATATATATGGATATATATATATATATATATAGGTATATAGAGTGAGTCTGAAATAAGTGTGAACAGAGTGGAGTGTATCGAACAACGACAGTTTCCAAACAATACATTGATTTATGTTTTTTATCTCGTAAACTTCGCCTCGAACAAGAAAAACTAGACATAGTTTTTTTGATGAAAAGCAAACATGGAATCAAAAAAAAATTGTCATTCAAGAAAAATGTCGATTTCGTCATATTTTTGACAGATGTCATCAAAAAAACAATATAATTTGGTCGAAATGTAGGAAACAGAAAAACTGAATGGACCTGGCTACCAAATTATTAGGGTAAGTCCATACTTTTTTCCACACTGTATATATATATATATATATATATATATATATATATATATATATATATATATATATATATAAATATATTCCAATGAATAGTATGAAAAAAATTATAGTGCCCATACAAACAGAGTTGTTTAGCATAACTTTGAATTTAAAAATGATAAATTATTTCTAAGAATGTTAACTTCTTCGTTTCGTCTAGTTACCTGTTAAACAAACTTTTAATCTACTTCAACGGTTAACTGTGAAAATAATTCAAAACAAAATCAACGATTCTCTCATTTCTGAGTATCCAATTGGCATGCTGAAGAGGTTCGAATTATGTAACTTTCTCCTGACAGATTTATCTTAGAGTTCGAGAAAAAGCAATATTGTACCTAAAATCTTGAGGACCCTGTATACCAAACAATTGGAATTTAAACATAATTTCGTTAATTTTCACATCATACCTGTATGCTGAAAAACGAGTTCTTTGAAGAAATTTTCTCCTGTACGTGGTCAATTGAACACGCTTGTTGAATTAACAAATAACTAACCAATTCACTTGGATTGATAACTTAATTTACCAATTCTTGAATAGGTACTACTTCGCATTCATATACGATCGCAGGTCTGCTATCTCGGAGTATTCAAAAAATTGAAAAGGAGAGGCGGCTGTTTACTAAAACAACTTCCGTGTATGTATTTCTGACAAAGCAAATACGAATTTATTGGAGAACTGAATATATTGGCAAAAACCAGGAGCGCTATGTAATATGGATATCGTTTTTCCTGGATATTTTCCAGAGACCAAAAAAACACTTCTGCTACGTTGATTGCCATTTATCGACATGAAAAACGATCCGCTCGAGCTACGCATCGGCGTAAGAATGTACACATAATATAGCATGCGAGGGTAACGTAGCCAGGGAGGAACTAGAAGGAAACTTTGTTTACCTAATTAGGTCTGCAATATCGATGGAGATGTGGTGCGATAAATATTGAACGTAATTTATAATTGGATACAAGTAGGTACATAACAAAATGAAGAGATAAACAACAAGTATGTTCAAAAATCTTCTTTGAACAAGGAGAATTATTTGAAAATGAATACAGAAGCTTTCAAAAAAAGCGAGCGTTATGAAATCTAATATCGAGAATATCATACGTGTGTACCAATTATACATTAGAGAGATATCGGTAAAACGAATAGCGCCTGTGAACGTTATTAACGTCCTGCGGTATTGGTTTTTCGTCAAGTGGTATTTTAGTTTTATTTAACAGTTACCGGCAGCGATGTTTTACCATGCCCTAATTCACAGAACCCGCGCTATTCGAAAATGTGAATTAACCTTTTGACCTAGCTTTTGTGTCTTTTGTTTGTCTTGTCAGTTCTTATGTTTTTAATTAAATTTGTGTGTGTCCCTTAGTCATATCCGAGATTTTTTGAATTATTATTTTTCCAATAAAAGACGAAAATTATATTTATTATATAGATTCATTTTATTTTCAACTCTAATTTTCTTATTTTTTGTAATAGGCCTAACATTTGCATTATTACAAAGATAGCTTTCTTCTTGTAGAAGCTGGTCTCTTTCGCTAAATATTTCTTCCATGCCAGACCTAGACATAAATATATGAATTCTTTGAGGAGAGCCAAGTTGTCCTCTGGACCAAATCTCAACCTTAGGTTTGTTTCCAGATTTTATTAATTTACCATTACTTAGAATTCAAAGGAAGGAATTGAAACAGTCGTACGTTTATATTGGTAGTAAGTACAAAAAAACAACGAACTTACATAACCTTTATCATAAAAAAAAATTCTGCGCATGCCCGGCATGTTAATTTGTTAGGCGCTATTTCAAATACCGTCTGTCGTTATGCTCCGTAAATTAAGGCTGGCGGTAACGTTATTTAGGGACGTTGCGTTAAGAATCGAATAGGTTAAATATAAAAATACGTATGCGCTAATACTGCCTGACGCTATTCGGGTTACCGATATCTCTCTATTAACAGTGAATAATAGAATCGTGACAACTAACTGAAACCCAAGAAGGATAAATATATATTTTTCGATCTCATTTGATCTTATCAGTAGTTCAAACATCGAAAGGGGCGAAATATATTTAATGACAGCTATAATGTGGTTGAAAATGAAGAACTCCAGATGTAACGGGAACCTATATGTACCAAATGAAATCTCTACAGTGATCTACGTAAGAATGCTCTTATAGTGTACTGATTGCGGTCGCAAACATAAGCGACAGCGCTCAACAAATACTTAAAACAATAATTTTATAAGTCAACATGAGTATGTGAAATATTGAAAACAAAAATAATTTGAAACTTGAATATTATCTAATAACCATCCCTGGAAATTGGATGTATATGTCCCTACAAATATATTTATTAAGCGGCACGCTGAATCCAGCATCATTCAATTACTGTCCTTAAATTAACTTTCTAGGCCTGAGCTTGTTTTTAAATTCCATGGTGAAAAACGAAATTCGATATCTCAATGGCATTGCAATAGAGGTTCTGGGCGGCCACTATTTTGAAACGGAGCTACAGAATCGCATAAAAATCTAGGAACATACTAAGTAAAGCAAGAGCTTTCAAATGATGTGTCGCATGCTATATCTCATTTGAGAAAAATGTCGATGACGTCATATTTTTGACATATGTCAATAAAAAAATTATTTGATCAAAATGTAGGAAACCGAAAGACTAAATTGATATGTTCAAGCGTTTTTCATTAAACCTGAAGGCTACCGATTTATTAGGGAAAGTTCATACGTTTATTCCACACTATATACCTATATAGGTATATATATATATATATATATATATATATATATATATATATATATATATATATATATATATATATATATATATATATAAATATATATAAATAAATAATTTATACAAGGAGTATTGCCGTAACTTCTAAATTATAGAAAGGTTATATTGGGCAGTCGACAAAAAGGAGGCCAGATTTAAATCAAATAACCATTGGTCAGGAGCATCTATATTTCGGTCCTTGGTTTGGGACCTTCATCAGGATGATGTGACAAGTTGTTAAAATAGAGCGGCGAAAATTGAATGACACAGAGGGAGCATTCAAAAATTATTAAAAAACAAAAAAAAACCATAATGATGATAACATAAAACGTGAGTTATTGAATCTCTGGAACATAATAATCAACTAAAATTAAAATTAAA
This sequence comes from Cynegetis impunctata, assembly GCA_030704885.1. Lineage (NCBI taxonomy): Eukaryota > Metazoa > Arthropoda > Insecta > Coleoptera > Coccinellidae > Cynegetis > Cynegetis impunctata. The sequence continues at coordinate 562,431 of JARQZK010002917.1, read as the reverse complement.
AAAGACCGGCGTCAACATGGCCAAGTCAGGTTATGCAGTCCAATGTTTTATTTGACTCACTTCCAATTATATATACAAACATATATATATATATATATATATATATATATATATATATATATATATATATATATTTATATATAAAAATATATATATATATATATATATATATATATATATATATATATATATATATATATATATATATATATATATATATATATATATATATATGAAAGAATATGAATTTTAAAATGTCTATTTTTAAAATGAGGAGCGGTATATTAGTTAGTCGTCTATAAATATGGCAGACTTCATCAAAATGTGCAGCTACTGCCCTGGTTGAGCACAGATTGCTAAAACCCGCCGTTGCCATAACTATTCGACCAAAGTTCTTTCTATTTCAATATATAAAGCACTTTTGCACTCTATACAATAACACCAGCATCTGGTTCTTTATTGGTTTATATAGAAATATCAATAACAGCCCCTCTGCTTGGACGAGAAAGAATAAATTCATTCCCGGCGAGTGTTGCTTCTCAAGATTCAATACTTTATGGTGATTCTCTTTTCGCTCTCTCCCTGGAGGGATAGTTTGCTCTGGAATTTGTTCGAGACTCCCTGTGGCTACAATTGACATACGTAGTTATCGTTTGGTATGTTGATTTCGCGTTGTTGGATAAATCTGATTCTACAATATACTCCAGTTCTTTTCAGTTATGAGAAGAATCGTAATTTTCAAAATAATTCATAATTATATAATAAGTATACTATACTAATTATGCGTAGTTTATGTTGAGAAAATCACCCTTCATTCGTGATATATATATATATATATATATATATATATATATATATATATATATATATACATATATATATATATATATATATATATATATATATATATATATATATATATAATATATATATATATATATATATATATATGTATATTATATATATATATATATATATATATATATATTATATATATATATATATATATATATATATATATATATATATATATATATATATATATATATATATATATATATATATATATATATATATATATATATATATACAGGGTGTCCCAAGTTCGAGTGCCTATTAGACGTTTCTGGAGAACTGGACATATTTGAAATCTGAAAATTGGGATTATGATATTGCTCGAGATTATCTACAGAGCTAAAATATTTTCGGAGCTCAAGCACTTCCGGTTATACAGGGAGTGAAAATAAATTTTATTGAAAATTTTTTTTCAATTTTTTCGTTCCTGATATGATAAAAGTATTCAATTCGGCGAATATATATTTCAAACTTTCAAAGTTTTGGAAGTGTAAGAGCTCCTAAAGAATATAAAAGAAGTGTAGTTGATGATGAGGAGAATGAAATCAGTGTTTTGACTTATTTCGAAGCGAATGAAAATGCATCTATTCGATGTGCAGCTCATGAAACCGATGTAAGCAGAAATTCAGTGAACCGAATTTTGAAGAAACACAAAATGCATGACTATAAATATGAGAAAGTTCATACATGAGAACCAGATGACTACATGAAAAGGCTAAATTTTTATAGAAGAATATTAGAAAAACTTGAAAATTATGAAATTTTTTTGAAAAAGATCATTTGGACAGACGAAGCTAAATTCAATAATCAAGAACTATTTAATAGAAAAAATTGCCACATTTGGAAAAGTGAGAATCCACATGGAAAAAGACAGAGAAATCCCCAGAACAAATTTAGTTTTAATGTGTTCGCTCTTTTAATGAACAATGAAGTGCGGTACTACTTTTATGAAGGAAATTTAAATACAGAAAAATTATTTTTATTTATTTATTATCATAATTTATTTATCATAATTTGGTGTACTGAAGTACCAAATCCATTTAATGTGGTTTCCATTGAAGAGATGAATTTTCATTCGCTTCGAAATAATGCAAAACACTAATTTCATTATCCTCATCATCAACTATCCTTATTTTGTATTCTCTAGGTGCTCTAACACTTTCAAAACTTAAAAAGTTTGAAACATATTTTCAGAAATTGGAAATCAAATGGGGATACTTCTCAATGGATACTCGACATTCTGTGGCATTCACCATGAATTTGAAATAAATAATATCATTTGAAACTGTATTTGAATGTGTATTGCGTATAATTGAAAGAATACAATATAAGAAATAAATCCAAAATCAAATAATTAAATAGCGACGGTTCATTTTGTGAAATCGAAAAATAATTTGACCTGCCACTTGTGAATAATTAATAGATAATTTATCTTGGTTACAGAATGTTCCTATGGTTTCATAAGAATATTCATCGAATCTTTTTGGATTCGATGAATTTGACTCTACGTACTCCATAAATACGGAAAATCTCGAATAACTCAGAAATTATTGAATTTAGGAGCACAATCATGTTTGAAAACTATCTTTATTTTTCTTCGCAGAAGCCAACGCAATCATAAAAAAATAGGGTTCTAATTTGAAAAACAGAAGTTATGGCCAATTTTCGATCACAATTTTCAATACAAAATTTGAAACACCCTATGACGATATTTCCAAAATTCATGAGGTGCATGACCTTTCCCATTCTTCCTCTTCGATGTTGTAAAAACGGTTTACGCTTAGGATGTTGGAAGTAAGAATAATGAACATAATACTGACTACACATATTTGACTTTTTTTGGGTTTTTTTACCGTTATTTCGAAAACTATTCGAACAAATGCAATGATGTCAACAGAAAGGTACGCCGAATTGAATACTTTGATCACATCAGGAACGAAAAACTTGAAAAAAAATTTTCAATAAAATTTATTTTCACTCCCTGTATAACCGGAAGTGCTTGAGCTCCGAAAATATTTTAGCTCTGTAGATAATCTCGAGCAACATCATAATCCCAATTTTCAGATTTCAAATATGTCCAGTTCTCCAGAAACGTCTAATAGGCACTCGAATTTGGGACACCCTGTATATATATATATAATATATATACTGGGTAGCGAGAAAGTCTGGCAACAAGGTTTGAACGTATAATTATCAAATTTTAGGGTTATGCATAGGATTGTATTTTTCGTTTTTCAGAGGTCCTGTCAAACTTGAGTGACTTCAGCATTCAGTGTACCGCCGCCATCTTCAATTTTTGAAAATAGCACTGTAGGTCGAGTGATATATCGTAGAAAAGCTCATTTCGTTTTTTTTTCCAAAATACAGAATACTTATATATATATATATATATATATATATATATATATATATATATATTGATATATATATATATATATATATTTATATATATATATTATATATTAATATATTAATATATATATATATTTTTATTATATATATATATATATATATATATATATATATATATATATATATATATATTATATTACTTTTATATATTATATAAGGAATAAGAGAAACATTTTTTCAAGACATGCAACATTTAATTTTTTAATTTATACTAACTAATATTAATATTTTCCTTATAACAGGAGCTCAAAATGTTTGCCACTTGTGTCTTAGCAATAATACAATCTGTATTTGAAGCTTCGAATAGAATTGTTCATCATTTATGGAGAAATTGTTTGTATCCCAAGACATTTGAAAGTTTTTATATACATAAAGTAGAGTCAAGTCGCGAGATCTTGCCGGCCACTTAATAACACCTCTTCAAACAATCCATCTTTGAGGGAAATTTAATGATTATACGTTTAATCGTCTTGAAAAAATACCTTGTTGCCAGACTTTCTCGCTACCCTGTAGATATATATATATATATATATATATATATATATATATATATATATATATATATATATATATATATATATATATATATATATGTATGTATTTATATATATATATAAATAGATATATATATATATATATATATAGAATAAAGAATAAACTTTAAAATAATAACACATGGCTTATGTTTCACAATATCAAAAAATATTTAGGTACTGTATTTAGCAGTAGCGAAAAGTCGACATGTTTCGAGTTATGAACTCGTTATAAAGACTGTTCATAACTCGAAACATGTCGACTTTTCGCTACTGCTAAATACAGTACCTAAATATTTTTTTATATTGTGAAACATAAGCCAAGTGTTTTTATTTTAAAGTTTATACTTTATTCTTTATGATGTTTCACCAAGTGATGTGCGAGAATTCAACCTCAGTTATATATATATAGATATATATATATATATATATATATATATATATATATATATATATATATATATATATATATATATATATATATATATATATATATGATATATATATATATATATATATATATATATATATATATATATAATTATTGTAAACGAATACTGACGAAGGAGGAGCCCTCTGAAACGTTTATCAGAAATTATTTCAAAGAAACTAAATTTATAATAATCTTACCCCGTACCGCCAAACCAAGATTAATTATGATATATATATATATATATATATATATATATATATATATATATATATATATATATCATAACTAATCTTGGTTTGGCGGTACGGGGTAAGATTATTATAAATTTAGTTTCTTTGAAATAATTTCTGATAAACGTTTCAGAGGGCTCCTCCTTCGTCAGTATTCGTTTACAATAATTATAATCTGTACGAAAATCAATAGTAAATATAACAATAACTCATCTAATATACCTAATTTAATCTCCCTCAGCTATAATACGTTGTCATATATATGTATAGAACTATGTTATAAGCATTTCATAAAGATTACAGCCTTTCTATTTTTTTCAATTATATTTTATACTTTCGTCTTCGTCAACTTGTTGTTTATGTTTGTAATTTTTGTCAGCAATATCATATCTGCTGGGTTATGTATGTTCTTCTTCTTTTTGTTCAGGTCTTGTTATGAATGGTATATAAAATTGACTTAGGTGCTTGATGTCTTGTCTATCATTTATTATTTTTCCAAGTTTCGTTGTATTTCTATCATCTCTCATATCTGTGTTTTATTTCAATTATTAGTATTTCCGTTTTATTGAATTCAAATTCATGCTTGTTCAGCATTTATAATAAGACCTAAACAAAAAGAAGAAGAGCAGATATAACTCTGCAGACATGACAGTTGTTGATAAGAAATGACATTAACATAAATGAAGACGGAAGTATAAAATCTAATTGAACGAAAATAAAAAAGCTGTAATCTTCACAAATGGGCATATAATATAGTTTTATACATATACACATATGACAATGTGTTATCTATCTATCTCCATGGCCTACAACCCAGGGTGGGTTTTTGCCGACTTCACAATATTCCTCCACTGTTGTCTGTCCTCCATGGCATCGAGTGGATTTTGGATGCCCAATGCCCTAGTCGGCCTAGGGGTCTCTTACCTTCTGGTGCCTTTTCCCATACAAGCCTGACAGTGCGATTATCCGGTAGTCTTCTCACATGTCCCGCACAAGGTTAGGCTCTCCATATAAGTCTTCCAGCTCTCTGTTTGTACGGATTCTGTATCTTCCCGTTGTTTCATCTACGGTGGGGCCCATATATTTTCCTGAGTACTCTCCTCTCAAAGACTCGGAGGCGCTCTTCATTTGCTACGGTCAGCGTCCACGTTTCACTTCCGTACATTACAACTGGTCTAATTATTGTCTTTTGTATGTTTATTTTTGTACGTCTTGATGTTTGCTTGGACTTTGGTAGATTATGAGTCGCATAGAGGCATCTGTTTCCGTCCTGAATCCTACAGTTGACCTCTACTGTCACGTCAGTGTCTTCTGATAGCATTGTTCCAAGATATTTGAATTTTTTGACCCTCTCGAAGTTGTAGTCGCCCATTGTAATGTTTCACAGTTGATTAAAGATTAGTTATTTTTATATTAACTATTAATGTTTCCACTGTTACAGATTATAATTACTATAAATGAATACTGAAGAAGGACGAGACCTCTGACACATTCATCAGAAATTATTAATAATTTATAATAATTATTTTCCCTTGCCCCGCCAAAAATAGAATAATTGCAATATATGAAATCAGGTATCAAGTTCCAAACGTATATATATATATATATATATATATATATATATATATATATATATATATATATATATATATATATATATATATATATATATATATATATATATATATATATATATATATATATATATATTTATATAAAATATATATATATATATATATATATATATATATATATATATATATATATATATATATATATATATATATATATATAATATATATATATATATATATATATATATATATATATATATATATATATATATATATATATATATATATATATATATATATATATATATAATATATATATATATATATATATATATATATATATATATATATATATAATATATATATATATATATATATATATATATATATATATATATATTTATATATATATATATTATATATATATATATATATATATATATATATATATATATATATATATATATATATATATATATATATATATATATATATATATATATAATCTCTTGATAATTATTAGCAATAACAGGCTGGTTGAATCTTAAAAAACTCGATTTTATTAAAAATTTGACGTTTCACTACGATATTCGTAATTGAAATTTCTTTGACATTTATTGATTTGAAAATATTTTTTGAAAAGACAAGGCTGCTTTGTCTTGCTAATTATTTATTATATGCTATTCAGTCTAATATTAACATTCAAAATTGTTATCATTAGATGGTAACGGAAACCAAAGAAACCTTTACCTACGTAATGTTTGAAAATAAAAATAATAGGGTACTATTTATCTAACAACAAAGAAATTAGTCATGGGAAAACATTAATGATGTGGAGTAAGATTATCGGTATAGCACGTTTATATGGAAGCAGCCGTTGACACGTGTTTCGGACTCTTTGGTCCTCATCAGAACGGCGTAGCCAAGCATTGGATTGAAAATTTGAAGATGAAAATAGTACAACAAACAAAATCCTCTGATACGGAAGACAATCACCCTCATCGTGGTTTATTGTTTGAACTCTCCGGTATGGGAGATTTGGTCAAACTTTGCCACGGAGGCGATTAATACTATCCGCGAGAACTAAGAACGAGTAAATAAACAATAACAAAGAAATTAGTCGCGGGAAAATATTAAATAGGTAGAGCAAAATTATCGGTATAGTTCGTTTATATGGAAGTAGCCGTTTTTAATGAAATTTTTTAATTATTTAGAATTTCAAATCTTTTAAAAAAAGGTACTTACAGTTTAGAACAATTTTGAAAGCTTAAGTTTGGGGTCATTGTCAAATTTTCAATCCAATGCTTGGCTACGCCGTTCTGATGAGGACCAAAGAGTCCGAAACACGTGTCAACGGCTGCTTCCATATAAACGTGCTATACCGATAATCTTACTCCACATCTTTAATGTTTTCCCATGACTAATTTCCTTGTTGTTAGATAAATAGTACCCTATTATTTTTATTTTCAAACATTACGTAGGTAAAGGTTTCTTTGGTTTCCCTTACCATCTAATGATAACAATTTTGAATGTTAATATTAGACTGAATAGCATATAATAAATAATTAGCAAGACAAAGCAGCCTTGTCTTTTCAAAAAATTTTTTCAAATCAATAAATGTCGAAGAAATTTAATTACGAATATCGTAGTGAAACGTCAAATTTTTAATAAAATCGAGTTTTTTAAGATTCAACCAGCCTGTTATTGCTAATAATTATTAAGAGATTAAAAATAGATCACAGGCAACAACAATTCGAATAAATAATTAAATATTGCAAGCTGAAAATATGGCAATGACCCCAAACTTAAGCTAAGAGTTTCAAAATTGTTCTAAACTGTAAGTACCTTTTTTTAAAAGATTTGAAATTCTAAATAAATAAAAAATTTCATTAAAAACGGCTACTTCCATATAAACGAACTATACCGATAATTTTGCTCTACCTATTTAATATTTTCCCGGGACTAATTTCTTTGTTATTGTTTATTTACTCGTTCTTAGTTCTCGCGGATAGTATTAATCGCCTCCGTGGCAAAGTTTGACCAAATCTCCCATACCGGAGAGTTCAAACAATAAACCACAATGAGGGTGATTGTCTTCCGTATCAGAGGATTTTGTTTGTTGTACTACTTTCATCTTCAAATTTTCAATCCAATGCTTGGCTACGCCGTTCTGATGAGGACCAAAGAGTCCGAAACACGTGTCAACGGCTGCTTCCATATAAACGTGCTATACCGATAATCTTACTCCACATCTTTAATGTTTTCCCATGACTAATTTCTTTGTTGTTAGATAAATAGTACCCTATTATTTTTATTTTCAAACATTACGTAGGTAAAGGTTTCTTTGGTTTCCCTTACTATCTAGTGATAACAATTTTGAATGTTAATATTAGACTGAATAGCATATAATAAATAATTAGCAAGACAAAGCAGCCTTGTCTTTTCAAAAATTTTTTTCAAATCAATAAATGTCAAAGAAATTTCAATTACGAATATCGTAGTGAAAAGTCAAATTTTTAATAAAATCGAGTTTTTTAAGATTCAACCAGCCTGTTATTGCTAATAATTATCAAGAGATTAAAAATAGATCACAGGCAACAACAATTTGAATAAATAATTATATATATATATATATATATATATATATATATATATATATATATATATATATATATATATATATATATATATATTTATATTATGTATAATATATTTATATACATATATATATTTATATATATATTATATATATATATATATATATATATATATATATATATATATATATATATATATATATATAATTTAGTAATGCAAGGTGAGATTATCTTAAAATAAGCGACGAGGAAATGAAGAAGTGCCTAAACTTCTCACACTTGTTCTATTCCCTGTAGGCAGATTTTTCATCAAAATTATAAATTGTTTTGCCAAATTTATACTGCAGGCCGAGCGGCCGCGATAAAATTAAATATTAACTCATTCGGGCGCCAAATAATTAGGATTCCCGTCTTGTCTGCCGCCCCAAAGTCTCGGAGTTGTTCTCCTGGAATTGTTTCATTAATTAAGTATTCTGGCTCTTGCGGAATTACCGTTTCAATCTCTCGTAACTAAAACAGAGCTACAAATTTCCTCTTGTCGAAATGAAAGACCTCGATGTGTAACGAATTGAAATATGTTCATTAAAGTTGGCGACGCCTACTTAAATACTGAAATGTTAAATTAGTATCGAAATTTGTAGCCTCGAATTTTAGATAATCTTTAACGATCGTCTCGGCGGAAGAAACAAGTTGCCAGATCCTTTTGATTGTTTTTATGGTTACAGTATGTCCGATAGACGCTCATAGAATGAGTAATTTAGGCAAATATTAATAACGCAAATGTGGAGTATTTTAAGTTTATATTTTGGATTGATTGGGCCAATACTTGGTGTTAATTAATAAACATATTAAAACAATGGTTAATAATAACAATTTAGGTACACATTTATTAAAGGAAATAACGCACGACGCACGTTTCGGTGAAACTTCACCTTCTTCAGATGCTAATGGCAAACTAACTATGTTTCTCCGTTATATCGAAAACAAGAAATAAAGATATGACAAATTGTGTAGAAAGGGTAAGTAGAAGGAAGGTTACAAATCATTAGAAGAATAAGAAAAACCAATTCTGAACTGCTAGTCAGGTAGTTCGGTTATTTTGAAAAGATTGAAAAGGGGGCTTGAAGTATGATAGATTTGGCTATTCAATAGGAGAACGGAATGCTTGTATTTATTCATCTGTAATGATTCAGAAATATTAAGTTTAATTTCCTTACTTTCAGTATTTAATATTTTAAAATCGAAACTGAATGTGTGATTTTCTTGGATTAAATGGTTTGCATAATGTGATAAATCAGAAGTCGGATTCACATTATGCAAACCATTTAATCCATTTATTTCAATTTAGAATTTACGGTACATTGATATTGTTTCATTCCACCCGGTCTATTACATTGTCAAATTTATTTTAACAAAAATTCAAAATGCTCTTGATAAATCCAATGAATAAGCCGAAAAAGTAATTTCAATCGTTTGAAAATTAAAAGAGTTTTTTCAAATCAAAATTAAGTAATTTTGAGTGTTGCGTTCATTTTGTCCATGAGTTTATATCTATATACTTATATATATATATATATATATATATATATATATATATATATATATATATATATATATATATATATATATATATATAAATATATATATATATATATATATATATATATATATATATATATATATATATAACATTGATGATGACGTCATTGTTTGCTACACTGGTACAGATAGACAATTGGATAATTTCATTACTTATATTAATTCCATACACCCTCGTATTAAATTTTCTCTAGAAACTGAAATGAATAATTCTATTAATTACTTAAATTTAACTATTACCAGAAAAAGCAACAAACACGAATTTTCAATTTTTCATAAACCATCTCATACAGATATTACAATTCATAACACATCAGTACACCCTTTTTCACATAAATTAGCGGCTTATCATAGTATGATTCATAGACTTTTCAAAATTCCGTTGTCCGAAGCTAATTTTCGGAAGGAATTGCATATAATTAAACAAATGGCAGTAAATAATGGTTATTCACCTAATAATGCCTCATTCAGAGGAAAAAATACAAAATGGCAATTTCACAAATTTACCCACTTATATCCGAAAAAAGTAGAGTATTTAGCAGTTTAACATACTTGGGCAAAACTTCCGAAAACCTGAAATTGTTTTTTCAAAAACAAAATTTCAAAATTTCATATAAAACCAATAATAGCATTGGAAAATTGATTAAAAACAACAAATCAAGAATTCATAGAGATGAACGTACTGATGTTTATAAACTCGACTGTAACGATTGTGAAAAATTCTATATAGGACGTACAATTAGAAATTTCAAAACTCGAATACACGAACACCAACGTAGCTATATTGAGCAGAAAACTGATTCTTATTATGCGTGTCATCTTATTCAAGAAAACCATACCTTTAATCACAATTATAATATATTACAATTTGAAAATAGTCTTCATAAAACCAACTGTTGGGAATCCCTATACATAAATAAATATAAAAATTCCGGTAATTTAGTTAACGACCAGATTGAAGTAAACCCTTCTCCTCTCCTTAATCTGTTCAATGTAGGTACCTACTAATAGCTCAGAATAAATTGCTTATTGTTATTTAGTTTCTCTAGGAACCCCTCTGTTATATTCAAATTTCCTATAAATAGATTGTTTTGTAATACCATAGTTTAGTACGAGATGAAGTCAATGTTATGACGAAACTTTTTTTATGGCTATAGCTTATACTTACGCCGCTCAACTTTAATTTAATTTGATTTTGTTGGTAATAGCTGCTGCACTGCTAATTTTGCTGCTGCTGCAACTCTTGGTGACGTGGATGGTGTACTAGATTCATCAGCCATACTACAGTATCTTAGCACAATTGAATACGGCTCTATATTTCTCGAGAAATGAAACGATCGATTTCATTTAATTTAATTCACTGACATCATTTACAGTTGCCATGGATTCAAGCCAAATTATTTGTCTATCGTTAATTTATTATACAGGAGGTATAATGAGATTATATACACTTTCAATATCCACGACTTTTCAGATTCTCAAATGCAAATTGTTTGAAAATGAAACAGTATTTTATTCGGATTATAAGGTATATTATGTGACTCGCAGGGATTTCATTCGCCTCGCTAAGCTCGGGGTTCAAACATCCCTACTCAGTCACATAATGTATACCTTATACTCCTAATAAAATAAATATCTATTTTCAAACATAAATAGCTTGATGTGGCAGATAAAAGAATATTAAGTAAAAGAGCACTGCTATGGAGTATTTTTATATCATGTCTTTCGTAGGTAATAGTTTTGGGATTACTCGGAAGCTTTGTTTGAAAGCAAATAGAGATTTGACGGACCACTCCTTCTCTCAAGTTATTAAGGATAATCAGATTAGTTGCTTGAAATATAGGATTTTTATGCATTAAGCCTGAAATTATAGCAAGCCTTTGTAAGATATTTTTGTAAAACGAATGTTTCTTGGTTAAACGTGTGAAATATTTCAGTCAAAAACACGTATCAAACTAAAATGAGTGAAAAACTTTGACATTAAGTGCAGAGTGCACCTTCAGAGCTCAGATAGGATTTCGATCAACTCGACTGAATAGGTTCTGGAAGGAGGAGAAATCGAGTTAACTGTGAAAGATTGTGCCCGTTGGAACAAAAACTTTTTAACACGTTTGAAAATTGGATTCCACACATGAGAATTCCAGAAACTTTTGTCCTAATCTCTTATTGCAAGTACATTCTGAATCTCTTACACAATTGACGTTACTTTATACACATATTTTAGGAAATATAGTATGTTGTTGATGTGCGTTTGTTGAAACTATCATACTAAATCTTGTTTTTGAGATGAATAAGAGGTAGATCTAACAAGATAGGTGGATTTGTTGCTTGAGCCATAAAATATAAATTTGAAGTGAATACTATCAATATTTTCAATAAATTCATATAATTGTCATCATGTGTCACTGAAACATGATAGTCCAGTCAATGACCATTTTACCGTGTATTTATCCCATACAGCACCGATTTTCATAACATTGGATTTAGGTTCTACTTACCATGTATTTCAAAGTCTACCCTGTGTCGGGGGTTGCTATTTCCCTGGGGGTGGATGCCACCCCTTCTTGGGGGTGAAAATGGATACATTGACTAATTCTAAGCAACTTTTGTTCAATGAAGCTTTTTCTGAGAGTCAATACTTTTCCACATATTCGCGGGTGAAATTGTCGGTTTTTAGGCAAAAAAAAAACCACGTTTTCAGATTCTTTTTCGCGAATAACTGGAAAAATATGCATTCAATCGAAAAAAATATAGAGAACAAATTAATCGCCAAAATAGAAAGTTTCTACGTACAATAACCAGAAACCAATGCATTTTTCGGCGAAAACTTATGAAACTTTATAAAAGTTCTTTAGGCAACCTTTATTTTTATTTCTTATGAAAGTTTCTAGCATCAAAACTAAGCGAGTTATGAAGGGAATAATGTCGATTCCTATTTTTTCGTTGGAAAAAAAGAGTGAAAATCTCACCTTCTCTTCCACCCCATTTGAAAAAAATCGTTGCCACTTTACAATTCACTTTTTGTTTTTATAATAAGTTCTGAGTGCTTAACCAGTTTAAAGTACTCATTTTTAAAAAAAATTGAGTTTGAGAAGAGAAAATTATTTTTGTAATTTAGCGAAGAATCGCCTTTTCTTCAAAATAACTCAAAAACTATTAATGATACGGAAATTTTGTCGAGTACGAAATTGTATGTTTTTCTGATTTGAAAATTTTGGCGTTTTATTTTTTTTATAGGATGAAAATTGAGTAATATATCGCCATTTTTAGCATGATTTTTTTTAAAATAAGATCTGAAAAAATTTATTGAGATGAGCTTATAGCTTTTTAAAAAACCTAGAAAATGCTTCTTTGAAGGTCTTGATGGCTTAAAAACTGAACCAGTTATGGGGAAGAAACCAAAAGCACATTTTTGTAGAAATTAAGATAGGTATGTATATTAATATATTGATGAATACACATAGTGGTAAATACCAATCAACTTTCAACAAGCAATAATTCCGTTTGTATTGAGTCAGAATACATCATAAATACACGAATTTCTTCGTTTTTCGATTAAATGCATATTTTTCCAGTTATTCGCGAAAAATAATCTGAAAACGTGGTTTTTCTGCCAGAAAACCCACAATTTCAGTCGCGAATAAGTCGAAAAATATTGACTTTCAGGAAAAATTTCATTGAACAAAAGTTGCTTAGAATTAGTCAGTTCATCGATTTCCGTACTTTCAATGAAAAATTTTCCAATCCCAAGAAGGGGTTGCATCCACCCCCAGGGAAAAAGCAACCCCCGGCAAAGGGTAAACTTTGAAATAGATGGTAAGAAGTATCTTAATTCAAATTTTCATACAAATCGGTGCTGTATGGGATAAATACACAGTTTATACTTTTTTTACCGTCATTGACTGGACTATGAGGGGGCCGTACATCATCGATTCACTAGCATTCAATAATTTTATAGAAACCAATGATACCTACCTAAATCTACTGCAAAGCTCATGCTATAATTCCCAATATAAAAACTCATTTAAATATTTGAAAAACAGTGTTCAAGGAGCAAATAGATTTTATGAAATGTATATTAATGAATTATACTCTTCATTTGAGAAGAAAATATTTAAAAAAATTCAAAAAGAAAACCTATCATGTGAATAAGTTTTGAAGTGAAGGTATAATACCTACGTATTTAAATAACTTGTTGGATGAATTTACACATTTTCTTGACATTCAATAACTTGGCATTATTGAAATTGAAGGTAGAAATGAGCCGTTGCTGAAATTATAATTGAACAGAACTTAGTTTCCCCACTCAACATGTTTAATTTATTATTAAATACTCGTAGGAATACATAGAGAGAATTAAAATAAGACACTTTCATCTTATAGTCTTTTTTTTCTACCTTGGAATAATAATTGAAATTTTTTTAATATTCACGTTTTTGTACTATAAATTATAGCTGTTGTGTAGTAAATTATTTTATAAATCTATATGCAGCATTGTATATCATAACCTTATATATTCTCAACGTAAAACAGATTTTAAAAAACAACGTTTCTATTTTTATCTCTTCGGCAATGAAATCACATTGCCAAAATATGTAATTGATTGACCTATAGAAGGCGTGGATGTTTTTTCAATCAAACTAAGTTGTTCGATCAAAAAGTTGCCAAAGTTTAATTATCACCAAGAAACATAAATATTTTTCGGTAACTATCAAAATTAGTTACCAAATTTCAATTTGAAGTGGGTATTCCCAGAATTTCAGGTTTGTTTTTTAAGGTTAAAGTTCGAGCGGATGTCAGATTAGAACAGCCGACCCTACTTCCCATTTCGATCATTGGAATCAATTGGAAATCACTTTTACAAACGGAGTAACTTGCACTGAAGCTATCAGTGCTCCGCGTGTTCACTCATTAGTGAGTCTCGACCCGAGGAATGAATCAGTTGTTTACAATAATTATTCATTAGATGAAGTGAAATTTGCGGAACATCAAACAATACATTTCTACAAAATAAACTTAATTATGAAAGGCAAACAACGTTTGATTTATAACATCATTTCCCCAAGACAATGGACAATTCTTTGATATTGAACCCTAACAAAATTTAGTTATGAAGCTGATATTTTAATTAGGTATTATTTAAGTATTTATAATTTCCAAAGATGACTCTAATTATTTAGAACGTTCATTTCAATTCTCGAACATCATAATGATATTGATCAAGTTTTCAAAAATTTTGTCTTTATATTGTTTGAGCTATTATTATGTTATTAATTTCACTGGTTCCTTCGAAAATTTATACATATATATATATATATATATATATATATATATATATATATATATATATATATATATATATATATATATATATATATATATATTTAGTAAATAGCATAATGATTGCGAAGCAGGTCGAGATGTGTGTCGAACGGAAAAGTTATAGTTTAAAATAAGGAAGACGCTGTAGTAGCATATCGAACTAAAAAATAGAATATAATTTATTTTTCTAATCCCTACTCAAAGGTTTGTGGTTCGGTTCAAAACCACTTTTTGGTAGCCGATATTCTGGCTATTGGGATATGTAAGTCGCGATAATATCCGTAAAAGCGTCACAACTCGGCAACCTTCCTCCGATGTTCGAGTGAATGAAGCTGAGCGCTCAATTACGGATAGTCTATTAGACTAACTGGTCTGCACTGGGTCAATCAGATGGAAGGAATGCTTAGATGCATAACTCCAAGCATGGGAGCAGTATATCAATGCTGGAAGAACGTGAGCCTTATGAAGCAACAATAGCTGCTACGGGGCTGTTCAAGTATTATGTAAGCACTAAAGGCGGGCGAGGGTTCTTTGCTTTGCTTATTTTTGATGACATGGGGGGCTGGGGGGTCGAGGTGGTTATTACGTCAGCAGTAGTTATTTTTTTTACACATTGGCAACTCACACATTGTATATGCTTGAAAACAAAATACATATACCGGGCCGGGCGAACAAGATCTTCCTGATTTTCCAGACAATAAATGGTATTCAGAACATGTGCGTGAAAGCCACTTTGGCCACTTTCCTCAAATTGTAAAATGTAGAAACAACGAATGCTGTTATTCAAGAAGTAGCCTATTGAGATTACTAGACAACAGGTTTCTTCCACCACCAGTAAAAGTAAAACAAACAATTGATGACTTGGTTCTGAATGGTGAAGGGCAATATCTTCCAGTCAATTTAGCTCTACGCTTACATTCTTCACTTAGGCCCGGTTTTTCAATGCTCGGTTAAAGTGATTTAGCTTTCGGCTAATCGATAACCTTTAGCTAAACCGTTTTTCCACCTCTCATCTTGCGCTAACCTACTGCTATTCTATCGGGTAGAGTAACTCTCACCTGAAAGTCTTTGTCAAATGGCTAACTGTAAGCTATCTTGCACACGCATGCGCTCCGTAAGTTAACTACCCCGAGCGACCCGAACAGTCGAGTTTGTTCAACTGCTTTGTAACCAGTAACCTCATTTTGTATTTCGTTTTTCCTACGAAAAAAGGAAGCAGTTGATTTTTTAAGTGATGATGATTAAGAATTAATAGACTTATTATAAATAAATAGAAACCATAACACATAGGTAAATTATTTTTAACTCCACAAATCTTTATCCAAGTTTCCATTTTCTCCCTCCAAGTAGTAGAATCTGTTTTTTTTCATTCAATTATTGCTTTGAAACCATTTGGAATTTTTAACAGCAACGATCTATCAGAAGGACCAAAGTTTGCCAATCTTTTCTTTCTCAATGCTTTTGTTTCATTCATTTTATTATAAAATAATCAACAATAACAAAACATCTATTTCCGAAATTGACAGCAGAGTAAGTGTGGTTAGGATTAATAGTATCAAGTGCAAAGGGGAACGACCAATCAGAAGTGCTCCCTGAAACATCAGTACTGCCAACGTTAATAAAAATATCGCTAGCTGACGGTTTGCTAGCCTAAAGTTAAACATTCGAAGGAGAAACGCAATAGTTCTTAGTTGGAACTTTAGCTGATGGTTAAGCTTAACCTATAGTCAGCTAATTGTGAGTTTTAACCGAGCATTGAAAAACCGGGCCTAAAAGATTTCCTGCAAATGCCCTACGATTATTTATGTTTGGTAGAATTGAAGCTACCAAGTCGAACATTCAAAACGTGTGGTCTCCATTATGCTGCCATCAATGTGCCATCATGTCACATTTTGTCACATCAAGTGACAAAAAAGTAAACACGCACACTGATATGAAAGTTAGGTCCATAAGAGTGGCTGCTCGTCGTGCTAATGAAGTGATATGCATTATTCAAAATTTGGAGCACCAATATGTTGAATGGCTTGATGAGAACGATGTTGACATTCCAAAATCAGATGAAAGTGAGCAGATACCCAACATTGAGCAGCAAACATCCAATGTCATCGGAGACTTAGAATCATGGATTCGGATGTCATGGACTGAAGACTATTAATTGTAATTAATATGAATACCAAAAATTAGAAAGAAGTTTGTTTTGTTCGTAATAGTACTCAATGAGATTATAATATTTTTACCTTACTGTATGTTGAATACTGTGTCAATAAAGTTTATTTAAATGAATATTATGTGAGTCGAAGTCATCTATCCAAAGCCTATTTCATAACTGATGCTCATGAATAATTTAAAAAAATATATATTGAAAGAAAAATGCAAATAGGTTCCAATGTTTACGTAACCATGGAAGCGGGGGGGTTTGAGCTTTGCTTACTTTTGCTGACAATGGTGAGGAAGGGGTAATTAATTGTAATAATTCTGCTTACGTAATACTTGAACGGCCTCTAAGGTGTAAACCGACTTTATGCTCGAAAAACATAACTCAGCATATTAGGAATAGTGTTTGTGCCAGGTCAAATTGTAATTGATGCTGATCTTGGTTCTTGGTGACAT
Source organism: Cynegetis impunctata (assembly GCA_030704885.1). Lineage (NCBI taxonomy): Eukaryota > Metazoa > Arthropoda > Insecta > Coleoptera > Coccinellidae > Cynegetis > Cynegetis impunctata. Next base: position 544,266 of record JARQZK010002917.1, on the reverse strand, counting down.
TTATCTGGTCCCTAGCAAGAAATGCTCTTAAGATGGATATTTATGGATTCAGCTCGCGCGACACGTTGATGGCCGAGGTAGATCCATTGACAGGTCTCTTGTGGACCTAGTGAAGCCCAATATTTAGTTTTCAGTCAAAGTTCCGTAACATGTTAAGAATAAGCTTCGAGTTAAACTAACAACTATTATTTCTTTTGAGATAAAAATGTTTATGTTTCCATTTGAGTGTGAAAATGTATGTGACAATCTCATAATTATATAAATGAGTCATATTCGTAAAATCAAACTGTTCAATGATATTATTCATACGTTGTCTCCATGTTTCTCGTGATAATGCAAAACCTACAACTCAACTTGGATAGGGTGTTACAGGTTGGAAAACTATTTTAGATTAAGTATATTTTACATAGATAAGATTGTCTAGAACTTAAGAATTAAACATCAGAATGAGATAGAGTCTCTGTTTTTGTCTGAATGCGTTTACCCAATAAAGTTTCACAGGAACGTATGTGGATTGATCTTCTAAAGCTGCTAGCTTCTCTCACACATACTTCGAACTAGTTAGGTGAGATTTTAGACTCACTATCTAGCATTCAGGAGGTTCCTGGTTCAAATCCCGGGATCAACTGGTCCTTAATGAGTATTTCTTAGAGGTTTCCACAAGACGTAGGTAGATGAGTAACTGCTTGCAAACTTACAAAAGCGAATGCTGAGCCAATTTTCATGGTTGTTTGTGAAGTTACTAAAAGCTTCTATTTTGTTTTGGCACTTTTTTTCTGTTTAATCCAGTGACGTCGAGAAAATTTAAAAAATGAGTGCAGTTTCGAGTTATGGCCTAAAGATGTACCTATTTTTATAAATGGGAATCATAGTTGGCTGTGGTTTGGTTGGAACGGATTTTCATTCCCCGTTTTTTTGTCTCGAAAAAAGAGATCGAGAATGCTTCCTCCATTTTTTTGTATCTCGTATGGTTACCGAGAGAACCTATACAAACTTTGGAATTTGCTCATCCTGTACAAGTGTATCCTATGATCTGGCTAAAAGAGTTGCTCCTCAAGTAGCCTTCCTCCCTTACACATACTACTAAAGATAGAGGAATGAAAAAACCATGACACATTTCACCCCTCTAGCTATTCCATGAATCCCACAATCTTGACTGTAAATCACTAATTAGATGTGATAAAATCGGAACGATTATCTGCTTTTCAGGTAATGGAAAGAATTTCCATGTTTCCATGGATCTTCTAATGGCAAAATGACCTTTTCTGCAAAAAACGGTCTTCATACATTGCCGTTTTCCTTCCAATAATGAATCAGATTCTACAAATTTAATCTGGATATGGATTTCTATTCATAAATTCCAACCCATGCTAAGAGAATACTACATAAATGTATTTATCCGAATATAGAATATAAAGCTATAAATTTCTATTATTTCCCTAAACGACGGAATGACTAGTTAGTTACGATATTGAAAACATTTTAGAATGGCCTAAATACCGAGAATAACTTCTGGAAATGAGGATTGATTTATTTAGACCCCTATTTATATTCAGGAGGTTCGTATTTAATGAAAGTGGAAATTCCGCATTGAATGGGCAAAGATAATTTTAGCACTCGGAAATTCCTATAGACTCAGAGCGATAGTTTCAAACAAGTTTGAGAAAGGATGGTTTTTTAGTAGAAGTTTCCACTTAGAACAAAACTGAATAAAAAAGGTGAGAGGTATCGTGGGACCCTGGGTTGGAATGAAGTTTCTCTCGCTATATATTATGTATCAAGTAGCAGCCGCAATGAAATGAATTAACAATGTTTTAGAGTAACTAATTGAGAAAACGTTTGAGAGTAATTGAATTTTTAAAAAAATCTATGAATGGTGATAAAGTTCAAATTTTTTTGAAAATATGAATGAATCATGAACTGAATGAATACAGGGTGGCCCAATTCCGAAAGAAATTGGGGCATAAGGGGAATTCTAGCATAGATAGCGGAAAACGAATAGACATGTCCTGTGCTCGATTTTCGGGACAACTCGAAGAAAGTTTTTTTTTTAGTTATTTTGAATACCAATTCACCACTGAAAATCAAAATGTCAAATTACAATTAGTTTTTGAGATATTGCACAAACTTGATATTTTTCTTATGGAACATTTTATTTTTTTGTTGAAATCTACATAAAATTTCCTTTGAATTGATGTATCACACGAAATTATTGGTTTTTTCAATATTTCACGTTTTTGGAAATTACCATTGACATTGCTTGTAACACAAAAAAAAATTATTTTTCCAAAACAACTGAGATATGCTTCAAAAACTAAGATTCATCAGAGTGAGCTTCAATAAAATTAAAAAGTCTTCGTTTAAATCAATCTATAAATATTGGTATGGTAACAAATGAATACTCACTGTTTTCATTTTCGAGCAAAAATTTATTAAAATATTTTACCATTCGAAAAAGTATGATATGCTCAAAAGAGGTGAATGTAAATATAGCTTTATCATTGCGAATATATCATGAGCGATATTCAAAGAGGAGGCAACCTTCTGTTAAAATATTTAGCCGAATGAAACAGAACCTTGGGTCATTGAAGAAACCAAGACCAAAAACCTATTGAAATCTAATGAAAGACAGAGAATTAACAGTTTTGGACAAAATAAACCTTTGACCAAACAATACCTCCAAAGGTAAGGAAATGAAATGCTGAAGTAGCTGAAACAACAGAGAGAAGAATTTTGAAAAAGCATAAAACTGTCAATTGATGTAATTCGTTGTCTATCATTAAATTTTTTGTCAGGCGGCTAAATATTTTGCCTTCTCTTTGGATATCGCGCATGAGATATTCGCACTGATAAAGCTATATTTTCATTCGCCTCTATAAGATACTTGAGCATATTACACTTTTCGAAATGTAAAAACATTTTAATAAAATTTTGCTCGAGAATGGCAAGAGTAAGTAATTCTTTGTTACCATTCCAATATTTTTAGGTTGATATAATCACAAACTTTTTTTATTTTGAAGCTTACTCTGATGAAACTTAGTTTCAAAAGAAGTTTTGAAGGCATATCTCACTTGATTTAGAAGAATGATATCTTTTTGTGTTACACACAATGTCAAAGTGGGAATTTTATCAAAAAAATTAAATATGGCATGTTCCATAAGAAAATTAACAAGTTTGTGTAATATCTCAAAAACTAAATGTTATTCGACATTCTGGTTTTTATTGGTGAGTTGGTCTATAAAGAAAATAGAAAAATGTTTTTTCAAAAAATTGATAATTTTTATAATAAAAAAGATTTGGCGACCTCTCAAAAATGTGAACTTTTGAAAATGCTTGAGGTATTAAAAAGTGGTGTTTATATTTAAACTTGTCTCGAAAATCGAGCCCAGGACATGTCTATTCGTTTTTCGCTATCTATGCTAGAAGTACCCTAAATACCCAAATCCCTTCGAAATTGGGCCACCCTGTACATGCACAATGTATCCTGCGAAGAATGATCGAATAAAAAAATGAGCTTTTGTCAAATCCTCATCATAGTCATCAACATAGTCATCAACATCTCAACATATGTATTGTGGTTCATCATTGACCTTCAGCAGGTCGTAAAGCCTGATTAATTAGCTTTCTCCTATTTCATGGACCTCACTTATGAGTGCCGCCTCGATGTACTGCTTTATGTTGTGGAGATCTACTGCGTCGCCGATGCCTCTGAGACTTTCCCTGGACCACCAGCCGCTTCATTCGTGCTCGTTACGATGGAAAAAAACACACGTGTTTCATTCCTCCCTGAAGTATGTGTCAGGGAGGCAGGCAGCTTGAGTTTGGGATCAACTCCTTCAGCCAGATCAGAGGATACACTTGTATGTACAAGTGCATTATGTACGGAAAAAAAAGAAAAAAAGGAAACACACTTGTTTCATTTCTCCCAGAAGTATGTGTCAGGGAGGCGGGCAGCTTGAGTTTGGGATTAACTCCTTCAGCCAGATCAGAGGATACACTTGTATGTACAAGTGCATTAAGGATAGGTGAGACGGAATATTTATGGAACATAGGAAGTGTGGGTAGGGTTCAGAGGATTAATTCTGGCCCAGCATTCGCCTTATAGGTTTCCAAGCAGTGACTTACATTACCATGAGGAAACCTCTGAAAAAAACTCATGGCAGACCAGTCGGCCCCGGGGTTTGAACCCGAGACCTCCCAAATACTAGCCAGCGTACCTAACGGACTCAACTAACTAGCTTGGATTTATGTAAGGGTGAGACGGGATATTTATGAAACATAGGAAGTGTGGGTAGGATTCAGTGGATTGATACTGGCCCAGCATTCGCCTTGCGAGAATGCAAGCAGTGACTTACTTTACGCCTGAATGAAACCAGTCGGCCCCGGAGTTTGAACCCGGTACTTTCCAAATATTAACAAGCGTACCTAAGTACTAGGCTAAATAGTGGTAGCTACGATAGATCCGACCAAAGAATTTTTAATTACTGGAGTAAACTGTACTTGAAAGAAGCTGAGTGCGACATTCAGTCGGCGGCGAGTCGTTCATGGAATTCGAAGCAGTCGCCTCCACTACCACATTTCATAAAACGTCCATGCGCCGTCTATCCAATTATTTGGACGTCCAAGTCCAGCAAGCATACTAGAATATGGAGAAGATCAGAGTTGAAACGAGTCTCATATTGTAAGTCATGATGAAGTGAAACCAGATCCGAGTTAGTTGAGTAATTGCCGCTCTTGCAAGTTGTATGCGTCTTCGAATTTCGGGTTCGCAACTGGCTGTGTGTCTTCCCATCAACTAAAACCCCACGCATTATGAATTCCGAATTGACGTCAAATAATAACGGAGATAAGACGTACCCTTGACGTACTACCTTCTTCAAGACGCATTCATCAGATAGACATCCATCCACTTTAATATGCGCCAGGTTATCTTCATATATAGTCGGCTAATCAAATTACTCAACTGTTCCGGCACCCCCCTTGTCGTCAGTATTTTCCACAGTTTGTCCCATATAACATTATCAAAGACGTTGGCATAATCCACAATGTTAAATACCTTGTCATAAATGAATATTTCAAAAAATGTTTTCGATGAGTATCAAATTCTAAATATTGACGAATAGATTTAATTCAAGATTGTTTGTGATTGATGATGATTGATATTGATTGATGGTAATAGATGATGATTGTGTTTGATGTTAATTTTAGTGATTCCTGTTGATTCGATGATAGTTTTTCATGAAGACTGGAGGTAATGGTTCGCTACTGCAGAGATACGGCTGTGGCCTTCATTTCCGCCTGAAATAGAGAAGCATTTATCCTCATGGGTACACATCCGCTGTATTTTGTCTAACTCCATGAATCAATCAATGAATCTATTAGATAATGATAATCAGGAATCGAAAGTAATAATTGAAGGAAACAAATATTTCAATCTATTAAAATCCTTTGTATTTATGCATAATATATATATATATATATATATATATATATATATATATATATATATATATATATATATATATATATATATATATATATATATATATTTTATTGTCTTTTTTTTCAAATTCATTTTTCTCAAACATTGATAATTAATCTCATGGTGGCTGCTATTTATACATAATATATAACGGAAGGAACCAACTGGACGTTCCATGAAACCTTTCGCCTTATTGTTATTTGTTTCTAACTATGCAACACAGTCAAATAACTTTCAAAACTTCACTTGTAGTAATTGAATAGTGCCCAGTTTAGATTATTGTTCAAAAGCACTTACGGTTCCTTTTGTGGATGTTTGGAGAAATACTTTCCGTTACACGTTTTATTCTATACCATTAACAAGAATCTTACGAATCAATACCAGTTGCGGCTCGTGAGATTGTCTTCAGGGGTGGCGCAAAAAAATATTGGGATATACATATTCGTGTTTCAATTCAAATATTGAAATATGGATACTTCCAACATCCGGATAGATCTGTTTTTGGTTTTAGGCTGAATATTTAACCATTAGAATATCTTCAAGGGATCAATTTATTTGAATAAATAATGTTTTAACAGAATGCATTCGTGCAGGTTGCCACCAGAACTCATACTTCTTGTTAAAATATTACTTGGCAACGTGTTTTTTCGATTTTTTTCGGAAAAATTGGATGCCCTTATGATATTCCTCAAAAATAATCTATTCTGCATAAACCTTACTGAAAGAAGACGCAATATTCACATTTCCCAAGAGCTGAAAACTTACAAGACTGTTTTTATGCTTTGGGGAATGAGACCACCAACTCATATTAAAAAAGCAAATATTAAACAAACAAAACGAAAAAAAATTACTTTCATTACATCCAAACAACCACTTGTTGTACATGTTTTCATCAAATTATCGCCTAAAATCCGGCCGATTTTTAAACCCATTTTGTTCCTGAATTATATTCAGAACTGGCGTCGGACGTCCTTTATCTTTTAAATCCACTCTTTACTACAAACTTAATTCGCTAAAAACTTTTTTTAACTCACGCACCCTTATTAGGTATGTTTATAAAATCGGAAAAAGAAAAAGACAGTACAGCCCTCACAACCTTCTGCCAACACAGCAGGTAATATTTGCGATCCCAGACACGTTGAGTATGTAGCAGTCTTCTCCGCCGACCCCGGATTACGTCATCTGGCCTTGCCGTTATTAGGGGAAATGTGGACTCGTGGCTCGAACGCCCGTGTTCATTGAAGAAATGTAATGATGGTTGCAGTTGGATCGAAATACTGGTGTAGTTTCGTAAATTACGGTGGAGCGTATGGATTTGTTTAAATTTTTAGAATATTGCTTAAGTTTTATAGCAACTATAAATTAAATATGATTATATATGTTAAAATTAGAAAAATACTATTCTTTCTAGAATTCTTGGGCGGGCGGAGTCCCAGAGTCCTCCCTGACCAGCCGCCACTGATCAATACCTCTTTGGAACGTTTCCATTGTGTTCGGCATCATATTGAAGAGGCTATTTATTGTCTGCATTCAAATTACTGAAATTTTGAACGATTTTATAACGAATCGTGTTATCGGCTTTGAAGACGCCATTTCAGAAGCGGAACATAGAAAAGAGAATACGACGGAAAAAGCAGAACAGGAAGAAATGAAGGCTGGGGGGCAGCATTTCATTCAATTGTGATTGCCTTCCAAACCCGCACTCACGAATCCAATTAATTCAGTTAGAAATAATTTTATTTCTCAATGTTGCGATTATTGTAAAATAATTTGCTGCTTTGTATTCAGTGTCTTGAAATTTGTGTTCTGTTAGGAAAGAAGCTCCTTATCGCACGTTACACTCCGTACAATTGGGGTGAATGGAAGCTAGGCCTAAAAATGATAAAACGTAATATAAGCGTTATTGTTAATTCCTAGAATTTATTTGTGCCAGCTTAGATAATGGTTTGTATGTTACAGGATTTTTTTTTGATCAGTCTCGAGCGTTCGACTGCTTGCAGTTTTCTTTCATTTTGATAAAATGTACAGTGTGGGATTTAGGGGCGTTTTTCTGGAGTGGTCTGTTTTCGACCGCTGTTTATTTGTTGAGAATCAAAATTGCAGATCTAGAAACTATCTCCTATCTATGAGGGTACCTCAGGGGATTCTGTTTTTGGACCGTTAATTTTTCTACTATTCATTAACGATCTTCCTGATTATATTAGTGCCGACTCGATTACTCTTTTCGCTGATGACACATCAATGGGAGTATCAGCGACGACCATGGATGAGTTGAGAACCAAATGCGAAATACTTATCCGAGATCTTTCTGACTGGTGTTATCGTAGCTCACTTATGTTGAATCTGAGCAAGACGGAGGTAATCAATTTCCAATTGCGGGAATCTATTCCTGATGTACCTTTTGCTGTCGATTTCAATGGCAGCCAACTTAAATCGGCTAGCAGCGTCAAGTTTCTGGGTGTACACGTCGACAGAAATTTACGATGGCACTGTCATGTCGAACATCTCAGCAGAAAATTGAATGGGTCTTTCTTCGCTCTTACTTGCCTCAAGCAATCACTGCCTCTGGAGGGCATGCTCACTATCCATTACGCCCTGGTGTTCGCTCACTTGAACTATAACCTGGTTCTATGGGGTAATTCGGCAGCAGGTGCAAGAATTTTTTTATCACAGAAAAGATGTATACGTCTCATTTTCAACTTGAAACCCCAAGAATCATGCAGACCGATATTTATCCAACATAAAATTTTATCATTGCCTTATATTTACATCTTAAATTGTCTACTGTTTATTCACGGAAAATTGTCAAAGTTAGATACAGTTTACACAATTATAAATTATAACACACGGCATAATTACACCTTCTGCATTCCGGCTCATAGGACCTCTAAATTTGAAATGTGTCCAACATATGTAGGGATCAAATTGTTCAATCACCTGCCCAAGTGGATCAACTCCTTAAGTCGATCAAAATTCAAGAAGGAAGTTACCACAATATTATTGGATAAATGTTTCTATACTCTGGAAGAATATTTTTCTACAGAAATTAGTTAATTCTATGTTTATTGTTTTGACGTGTCCTATACATTAATGTAATGTCCTTCAGGATAAATATATATTATTATTATTATTATTATTATAAGAGGTTTGTGCGTTAAAATGCGATACATCCATCGTTTCTATTATTTCTTCTTCGAAGCAGATCTAGAAATATTATTGGGAATTTCATAATGACGTTGGAATTAGTTATTTATGATAAATAACGGATGATTTTGAAGTGGGAACGTGATTATAGTTTTTACAAATAATAGGCATACTTTCTTTTTGTCTCATGATATATAGTCTAGTTAACAAGTGCTTTTTCGTTCAACCTTTTTCAGCAGTTTCGGAAAAATATGAGAAAGGTGTCATTCGATTCGGAATACCATCTATATATTTTATATAGATGGTATATAATATATTATTTATATAATTATAATAAATAAAAACTTAAAAATGAAATTTTTTGAATTTTTTCAACGAAAATCTATTCTGAAATCTTTCAAAACTAGCTCCAAAAAAAAATCTCAGATCTATAGTTTAACAGTTACACCATGTTCATAATGAAGAAGCAAAAAATTATGAATTAAGTATTGCATAACTGATTGAAAAATCGCGATAAAATTTTTTTTCTACCAGAATTTTGTTCATTAACCTATCCAGTAAGTGACTGCATTTTTTGATTAATAAATCATCTTATTTAATATGATTAAATAATGTTTATTGTTAAAGTGTCCAATGAGCGTGGCCTGCGCAAGCCAGATTATCCGTTTTCGGCCGTATTTTTACCCCTTTGAGAAAATTATGAATATTGATCCGACAGTTTAAAAAAAAAAACTTCATAGTAGGCAATTTCCTTTTCTTTTCGAATCTTTCTCGAGATATCGAAAATCTCAATTAGTTTTTGAATTATTCGCAGAAAATCAAACTCCTCTTCTTATTTTCGCTAAATTGTTTATAACTTACAAATTTCGCGAACGGAGCTGTAATTTTTTCAAAAAACATCAGCATTCTATTCCGAATCGAATGACATAGCGTTCATGTTTTTCCGAGACTGTTGAGAGAAGCTGAACAAAAGAGCACTTGTTGACTAGACTAATACAGGGATCGAAATGAATAATTGATGAAACCAAATTTGTGTTAATATATATATATATATATATATATATATATATATATATATATATATATATATATATATATATATATATATATATATATATATATATATATATATATATACTAGCTGACCCGGCAAACGTTGTTCTGCCATATAAATTATTTTTATCTATCTATCTATCTATCTATCTATCTATCTATCTATCTATCTATCTATCTATCTATCTATCTATCTATCTATCTATCTATCTATCTATCTATCTATCTATCTATCTATCTATCTATCTATCTATCTATCTATCTATCTATCTATCTATCTATCTATCTATCTATCTATCTATCTATCTATCTATCTATCTATCTATCTTTCTTATCTATCTATCTATCTATCTATCTATCTATCTATCTATCTATCTATCTATCTATCTATCTATCTATCTATCTATCTATCTATCTATCTATCTATCTATCTATCTATCTATCTATCTATCTATCTATCTATCTATCTATCTATCTATCTATCTATCTATCTATCTATCTATCTATCTATCTATCTATCTATCTATCTATCTATCTATCTATCTATCTATCTATCTATCTATCTATCTATCTATCTATCTATCTATCTATCTATCTATCTATCTATCTATCTTATCTATCTATCATTCTATCTATCTATCTATCATTCTATCTTTCTATCTATCCATCTATCTATCTATCTTTCTCTCTCTCTCTATCTATCTATCTATCTATCTATCTATCTATCTATCTATCTATCTATCTATCTATCTATCTATCTATCTATCTATCTATCTATCTATCTATCTATCTATCTATCTATCTATCTATCTATCTATCTATCTATCTATCTATCTATCTATCTATCTATCTATCTATCTATCTATCTATCTATCTATCTATCTATCTATAATAATAATAATAATAATAATAATAAAGGACTTTATTAAGCAGAAATAGAAAAATTAACATTACGTTGTTACCCAATACTCTAGGCGAGTTTCAGTTCAGCCAGAAAAATTTACATCCAATGTTTCAATTCTCCGGCTGTCTGTTCAGCTAACCTAGGAAGTTTCACTTACTATCTAAACCTAAACTAAACTAAACTATACTATTATCAAACAAGTTGAATCGGAAATAATATAAAAAACCTAATATACAAAAATGAAGAATGACTAAAGTACAAAACAACGTGAATATTGCGGCGTTGAAAAGAAAAAACTATATGTAAAAAAAACAATGAAAGAAAAATGATGCTCTACACATGGGGCTAGACTAGGTTCCACTCAGCGTATCGAATAGATGTCTTCTAAGTCTCCCAGTAGACCAGTTTAAACAGGACGCGTATTTATTGATGGAGCTTGCTATACTGAATGAAAATGATCGCTCGAAAAACTTTGACGTGTGCTTAGGGATAACAAGTATATTTTTTCGTCTTAAATTCAGATTATGGACATCCGTTCTGAAAGTTATTTTATTATAAAGATATGGTGGAGTCTTTTATCTTCTATCTATCTATCTATCTATCTATCTATCTATCTATCTATCTATCTATCTATCTATCTATCTATCTATCTATCTATCTATCTATCTATCTATCTATCTATCTATCTATCTATCTATCTATCTATCTATCTATCTATCTATCTATCTATCTATCTATCTATCTATCTATCTATCTATCTATCTATCTATCTATCTATCTATCTATCTATCTATCTATCTATCTATCTATCTATCTATCTATCTATCTATCTATCTATCTATCTATCTATCTATCTATCTATCTATCTATCTATCTATCTATCTATCTATCTATCTATCTATCTATCTATCTATCTATCTATCTATCTATCTATCTATCTATCTATCTATCTATCTATCTATCTATCTATCTATCTATCTATCTATCTATCTATCTATCTATCTATCTATCTATCTATCTATCTATCTATCTATCTATCTATCTATCTATCTATCTATCTATCTATCTATCTATCTATCTATCTATCTATCTATCTATCTATCTATCTATCTATCTATCTATCTATCTATCTATCTATCTATCTATCCAAATTTTGTCCAAAAAATAAAATAAAAAATTTAGGGGTGGACTACCTTTAACATTTGATGGGATGAAAAATAGATGTTGGCCGATTCGCAGACCTACTCAATATGCTCACAAAATTTCATGAGAATCGGTCAAGCCGTTTCGGAGGAGTATGGGAACGAACTTTATGACACGAGAATTTTATATATAAGATATATTATATATATATATATATATATATATATATATATATATATATATATATATATATATATATATATATATATATATATATATATATATATATATATATATATATATATATATATATATAAATATATAAAATTTGCCTCCTCCGATTATTTATTCGGATCTCTAATTATCATTGTGTGAATAAGTAAGTACTAGATATTTTGTGGAAATTAGAATTCATTATCCACTTTAAAATTATATGTTATCTTCAATAAATAATAGATTCTAACTAAAATATAAAATTCACAAGAATATTTTTACACTTGAAACGAGAAATATTACATTTTTTTAAATTCACATATTGCATGATCAACTTTGACACGCTTACTGATTACCTCTTATCATTTTTAGGCCTAGCTCCTCATTCGCCTAGTTCTAGAGTATAACGTGTGTTAAGGAACTCCATATAAGAAAAAAAAAACCAAAGCAGAAATATAGTAATTCGCCTGCAATTCCTCTACTCATAAATCAAGTGAATGCGAGCCATTTTCCATAAAAAAAGGTATTTTTTATGTGACACTATAATATATCAATGCAAGACCGGTGTGAAGCATAAAACACAAATTTCTAGAAAAAAAAACAGTAATTTTATTACTGTACGGCTTTATATAAATAGTTGATTAGATAAAAGCAAGAAGGACCAAGAGCAACTACGGCAGTTAACAAACTTCTTACATATCGCGTAATTTCCCTTGGTCAACTTTATAGTTTCATTACATCAGTAATTCGCCTGTAATTTTGAGGAACTCATTTCTTCTTTCTTAATGATCAAGAGAATTCGAGCAATCTTCCAGTGAGAAGGAAAGAGTTCTTCTTCATGTGATTTGTCATCATAAGACCTGTGTAAGTTTAAAAGCACAAATTTTCATAAGAAAAGTCATTTCCTCATGGCCGTACAGCTTCAGATAGTTGATTAGCTAAAAACCAGAAGGAACAATATAACCTGGGGAGGTCAACGAATTTCGTGCTTATTGCTTCGTCGTACTTTTCCTTGAACAGCTGTATAGTTTCATTACATTCGTTACATAGAGTGACGTAATTTAATCTTGTACGTGAATAGCTCCGGGCGATAACACCTCAGTCATTACGTCTGCATTGGCATCTTGATTCTCCCCAACGGAATTTCAGTCCAAAAACATACTGCCAAGAAATTACGTAATTTATTGCAAATAGCGTTTTAACGATATAAAATTTTACACAGAAGTTAATCTTGGTGATATTGCTGAAAGGTTATAAGAGGTTGTGGTCCAAATTTCCCAGATGACTCGATACTTCTACTTTATTATAGTCAGCAGAGATCCACATTGCTACAAATTCATTTTCGAACTTTTTGAAGAATGAAAAGACACTTTCTATGAAATATCCTGTTTAGTTCTCAATAAGCAAGAAATTAAAAACATCACGCGATTGAAAAAGATGAACGAATTATTGATGATCCATAAAGTATTAGTAAATGTAATGGACTGCTTGAGTAATTTGTTTTATATTTTCCTTAGAAATACCCATTATGGAGGCAAATAATTATCATGCGGAAAAGCACATACACACACACACACATACACACACACACACACACACACACACACACATATATATATATATATATATATATATATATATATATATATATATATATATATATATATATATATATATATATATATATATATATATATTTATATATATATATATATTAATATATATATATATTTATATATATATATATATGTATATATATATATATATATATATATATATATATATATATATATATATATATATATATATATATATATATATATATATATATATATATATATATATATATATATATATATATATATATATATAAATATATATATATATATATATATATATATATATATATATAAATATATATATATATATATATATATATATATATATATATATATATATATATATATACATATATAAATATATATATAGGCTTTCACCTAAATAACACGCTAGAGTGGCCCTGGAGGTAGATTGGCTTTAGGTCAATCAGATAACATCAACATGACCTTAGTAAAAGTTTTCTGGTTTCTGAGATATTGCCAGTCTGTTTTTTTTCAAAATCTATACTTTTCTTTTCTGTTTTGAATATAAATAACTTCTAACTTATGGTTTTTTTCTTGTGCTATCATCAATAGTTGGTTGAGACAACTGACCCATCATTTCATTTGAAACTAATTCGCTAACCTTAAAAAAATTAAGTTGTTTCAATTTAATTCAAATCCGGAAACCTTAACTAAAGTTTGACTATTTACTGTGAAAAATTATTGTACCGGACTGAATCAGCAAATGATCTGAAGAACTAGTCTATTTAACGCTATTTCAAGAATGGTATAACATTTGTGGTAATTTTTTTTCAAAAATCGAAAAATTCCAATTTTTGTCATTGAAGTCGTGCTACTTGAGAAATACTTCAAATAAAAAATAATTCTTCATAAAAGGCGCAGGCGTATTCTGTCGGCAAATTACAAAGTGGTGGTTGTTGTCGAAATTATCTGAAACCGCTATTCATTACTCTTTTTTATTCATTGTTATAGATAGGCGTCCATTATTTGGACGCCTACATATAACATAATAAAAAAAAATAATGAATAGCGGTTTTAGATATTTAGATGGGTCAGTTGACAACCAACTATTGATGATAGTACAAGAAAATAAAACCATAACTCAGTAAGTATTTATATTCAAAACAGGCGAGAAAATAACCAAAAAGTATAGATTTCTGAAAAAAATATAAGAGTGGCAATATCCCGAAATCCAGAAAACTTTTACTAAGATCATGTTAATGTTATCTGATTGACTTGGAGCCAATCTACCTCCAGTGTCACTATGGCGTGTTATTTACGGGATAGCCTGTATATATATATATATATATATATATATATATATATATATATATATATATATATATATATATATATATATATATATATATATATATACAGGGTAGCGAGAAAGTCTGGCAACAAGGTATTTTCTTTGAAACGATTGAAAGTATAATTATCAAATTTAAGGTTATGCTTAGGATTGTATTTTTCGTTTTTCAGAGGTCCTGTCAAACTTGAGTGACGTCAGCATTCAATGTACCGCCGCCATCTTGAATTTTTTTCAAATAGCACCGTAGGTCGAGTGATATATCGTAGAAAAGCTGATTTCGTCCTCTTTTCGAAAATAAAGAATACGTACCACATTACTGAAAGAATGAGAGAAACAATTTTCGAAGACATACAATATATAATTTTTTAATTCATACTAATTGACAGAAATATTAATAGTTTCCTTACAACAAGAGCTCAAATGTTGGACACCTGTGTTTTAGCAATAATACAAACTGTATTTGAAGCTTCGAATAGAATTGTTTATCATTTATAGAGAAATTGTTTGTATCTCAAGACACTTGAGAGTTTTTGAATCAGTGATGTCTGTTATAAAGTCAAGAGATCTTGCCGGGCACTTAATTACACCTCTTCAAACAATCCATCTCTGAAGGAAATTTGATTATTATTCGTTTAATCGTCTTAAAAAAAAATACCTTGTTGCCCGACTTTCTCGCTACCCTGTATATATATATATATATATATATATATATATATATATATATATATATATATATATATATATATATATATATATATCTTTATGAGGTGAAATTCGGTATCTCGGATGTTTCTTGATGCAAAACAAAACTATCAAAATTTGGGTATATTCAGTTTTGGCACCTTCTGACAAGCAGTGGCAGGAAGGTGCGGGAACGTGTAACCACTCTCCCTTTTAAGGTCAATTTATGCCCGAGCTAGCAGGGAGATTGGTTAAACATATATGGGTTCTAGTTTGTTCTCAGTAATAACAACAAGATAAAATGAAGGTATTTACTATTTTCTTATTACATGTACTGAGACTTATCTTTTCTTTTGATTTTATTCAATTTTCTATCGACGTTTTGGTGGATTGTACTCTTGACTTCTGCCCTGGTTCAGCTGTGGTTTCCAAGGTGAATATTAGCCCCAGATAAGGTGATTTTTAGCTCCAGATAAGGTGGTTCTTTAAACTCCAGACAAGGTGGTTTTTTTTAAACTCCAGACCAGGTGGTTTTTTTGAAACTCCAGACCAGGTGGTTTTTTAAACTCCAGACAAGGTGGCTAAAATAATTCGGGGCAAATCCACATACAATCTCAAACTTAATATTTTCCAAGAATATCTGTAGGGTATCGATAGCCAATTCAAATTAACATTTAGATTTATCTCAAGCAAATATGCTAAGAAAGACAGTATATGTTCCAACATTAAACTGAACATAAGATATGACCACGTGAAATTTGCCATCGTTAGCCTAAAAAAATCTTGTGTTAAATTGAGAGAATGAAATAAGCAAATAAATTAAAAATATTTCAAATTAAGAAATGTGAGATGATTATTTCAATATTGAAAGAAAAATAATTTAATATAGATGAATGAAAAAAATGAAATGGCGGAAAAATGAAATAAGGAATCAATTCAGATTTTCAAGATAATGTATTTATGCGAAATAATTATATTTCTTCTCATAACTTACCGTCTATTAGACGCCACAGATACTTAATAATTTTAATATATTGAATAAACGTTCAATTGATATTGACTATAATTTTAACAATTAATGATGTGGTGGTATCTTCAACAACCATTTGCTGAAAGAAAGAGCGATATTGTACCTGTTAATTCGACGCTATCTCGATATTTTCGTAATACGCAGGTCATTCCAAACTGCGCAATTCTATTATTCATAGATGA
>JARQZK010002917.1:462500-522500 GCA_030704885.1 Cynegetis impunctata | reverse complement strand
TTTTTTATCCTTATTAGAACATTTAGACCACGGTTTGTAGAATAATACGGTTACCTCACTTTACCGGCAACATCGCGGGTAATACGTCACAGGCTACGTCACCAGTATGCTAGAGGCTGACCGTTACGCGTTATATTACGAGTTTCCGACGTTTCCGTAGTTTTCTTTTGTTGTACCGACTGTTGATTATTGTGGTTTAAATTGAAGTTTTCGTAGTTTTCGTGTTGTTTTTATTTATAATTTTTATTAGTGTATCTATAGACTATTTTGAATTTAATTCGACTATGTACTATATTTCTTTCATCGCGGAGAGTCAGGTAATAATGAAAAAATTTTTACTCTATAATTTGAAATGCTTTTTTGATATTCTATTGTAGAAATGACTGGAACAATTTGTAGTGTGGCTACTTGTAAAAGTAACAGTGAAAGGGCGAAAAAGGAAGGGGAATTAATAAGATTTTTTACTTTCCCCCAAAAAAAAGTTTTTAAAACAATGGGTTCGTCTTTGTCGAAGAAATGGCCCCAAAAACTAAACGTGTCTGCAGTAAATATTTTGCGCTGGATCAATATGAAGACATGATTGAAGCTCAGATAACAAATAAATTACCAAAAAGACTCAAAGAAACAGGTAAGTTGTCAATGAAATCTTGCCCGAAAAAAATGAGTGTTTTATTGTATATGTTTTAGATTCCCATTGAACAAGAAATCTACATAAATAATATTTACCTAGTTTTTAATAAGTTTAAATATTACAGCTGGATGGGTTTTTCCGGTTTCCAATGTTCCCTTGGATACGATGGAATATTCTCCTGTTGTAATCTCCCCTATAAAAGGTCTGTATTCTTCAGTCACTCTCTTCGGTAAAAAGACATTGTAATCACCCAAGTCTAGAAGTACTGACTCTCCGAACGCAGATGTAATTATTTTTGCCTCGTATATTCTGTAGGGCTCCTCGATAATCAGATCGGATAGCTTCTTCTTTGGTTTCCTCTCTAGGAAAGAAACTTTGTTCAATTTTCCTAATAAATCCATCTCTAAAACAAGTTAAAACAATATTTAAATAACGTTCTGAAGTATAACTCAAAAATAAAAACTTACTTGATTTTCACTAATACAGGAAGACACACCCAAACGGTTAGATCGAAAGTTTAACGATGCTGGTTCAAATGAAGTTGAAGTTGGAATGAAATTAATAAGAAAAATTTCAACAATTATCAGAAGGAAGTTTTTAGTGGAGGAGGGATTTTGCACACGGCTAACGGTTAGAAAATGTTGAATAAGCATGTAGAAATTCCTTTGTTGTTCTTAAAGGAGATCGTACACAGTCAACCTCGATCGAGATCGGTGATCCAGATTGATAATGTACGAGTTAGATTGACGGATCTGGTATCAAAATGATGAAATCCTGATCGGGATCGAGATTGACTATGTATGGACCCCTTTAGAAATAACTTGATTCATAAAACGCTGATGCTGAAATTCTTCAGTAGAACGAATACCGACCTTGTATCTAATTAATTCATTTACTTACGGAACGGAGAATTTGCTGACACCTGCTTCAATTCTACGAAGACGGTCTCCTATATTATTTATATATTGATTATATTTAATATATCAAAATGGAGATGAATTTTTAAGAAAATAACTATTTTTTAAATAACTATGTATGTTGACCTTGTATCTAATTAATTCATTTACTTACGGAGATTTCCACCGAATTAAATTTCAAAAATTGTGTTATATAATGGTTGTAACGTATTCTTTTATGAATAATTTAATATATATATATATATATATATATATATATAAATATATATATATATATATATATATATATATATATATATATATATATATATATATATATATATATATATATATATATATATATATATATATATATATATATATATATAAAGACATAGTTTCTCATGTTTGATTTATTCAATATTTACAAATGATACAGACTATTTGAAAATATCTATTTTTTAAATAACTATGTATGTAATTTGATATCTAAATCAACGAAGACGGCCTCCTATTTACCAAAACATTTCATTTCCTCGGCGGACCTATATATCATATAATTTCAATCTACTGAACACACATGAAGACTCCTGGGGGTCCCAGTACCCCCATGAAGAATCCCTGAGGGTCTCATGAAAAATTTCAGTTCTCTGGGCCCCATATATATATATATATATATATATATATATATATATATACTAGTATAATATTGAATGAAACAAACATGAAAAACTATATATATATATATATATATATATATATATATATATATATATATATATATATATATATATATATAAAGAAGGTTCGATCCTTCATTAGAATTTCTTCAATTTGAAAAACACTTACGATACGGAGTCCTCTGTCGGAACGTATGAACAATCTCTTTATATCACTCGCTTCCTACTAATCATCACAGTGGGGTGACGGATGAACGGTCTGAGTACTAGACTCTGGCGGAGTAATTCTGCGGTTCGAATCCCGACACGGCTTTTTTCATTTATTAATATTTCAGCTAGGGCCCCCGGGAAGGATCGATGAGAAGGAGTGAGGGGACCCCCATGAGAGAGAGATAGTCAGGACCCCTTAGTCTAGGACCCCCAAGCCAGGATCGAGGAGAAGGAGCCTCTATATTAGATGACAGAGGGCCCCCAGGCCCCATGACGTCATAGCATCCATCTTGAATATTGATTTGACGTAGACGGAAAGGTCCCCCCACCTCGATGGCCGCCATTGTGAGTTAGAATCCCTGTAGTAGTAACTACTTATTCCATCACTTAATCTTCCATTGGCTCCTGAACAGAATATTAGTGAAAGAAGTAAGAGAATGAAGTTGAAAGAGGAAAAACGAACCTTCATTCTTATGCAATGCCATCATGGGTACGAAGCCTTTCGTTTGGTGGCTTAACTAAGCCCTCATCTTCTTGGCAAACTGATGTTGAACGTTTGGATGAGTGGTTCGTTAAAGTAAATAAAGATCAATTCAAAATTAAAACAAAAATTGTAAAACGTAGAATTAATTTCATATGTAAAAAAAAACCACTTATTGCCAAAAATTTAATTTATTCATTTGTTCGACAGAGAGTATTTATCAGGATAAAATACCTTAATTCAAAGAAAACTGAAGAACTTTCGTTGAATAAAAGAAAACGTGACACCAATGAAGCTAGAAGATTTTATAAAAAAATGAGAAAAACTGTAATATAATCTATTATTCTATTATCATTGTTCTATATAAATAATATACTTATACAATTCAATTATAACTTAGGTGTGTTAATTAATTTTAAACCATTTTTTCTTTATTGTGTTTGTATTTTGATATAAATATATTTTGTCGTAATACTTCGTCTTATTCAAGACCCAAAATAACTATACTATAGGTACAAATAAACATTCATCGTGTAATTCATATAATACCGCCTTCGTTTAAGTTTTAATATTTTAATGGAAAATATACTTTCAGTTACCATTCATTGTCCTTTGTCTCGATTTTAATAAACTTGCCCTGTAATTATTAAAAACATTATTTTCATTACACTTGAGATGCTGGGAATTTGCCAACAGCACACTTGTAACGTCACGACTGGCCGTGTCATGATGGGTTAAAAGTTACGAGGCAACCGTATTATTCTACAAACCGTGCATTTAGTCCACGATTTTTGTTTTAAAATTTGCTCACCTTCACAGCTTCTACTCATTGAGTTAGAGGGTTGAAGTTTGGTATGTAAATTGGGTTCATATTGAAGCACGCATATTTGTGAGCTTTAACTCTTTTCCTCAACCGCGATGCACTTCGCCGAGATTATTCCTTTCAAATCTCATCTAGACCTACTTCACTGTGAGTACGCGAAGCAATTGGCGAACTTTTTTTTAATAAAATGAATTATTTACTCATTTTTATTGTTGGTTATTGAAAAGTGGTTTTGTGAACCATAATTCATTCCGATCAAATAGCATCTCGACGCGACGCACTTTCGACTTTAGTAACGGAGCTCTGCTGCTCAATCGTTTTTTTTTTTGCTAGAAAATCCCCTCACAATATAATTCCGTATTAGACCGAGAGATACTGGAAGGATTTGTGGAGTCATTTCTTACAGTATGGCGCTTTTAAGGGAGTTCATATACGTAACAAATTGAAGGAAAATGACGTTCTTACCAGTGGTGCGAAAATCGCAATTGCAGAATAATTAATTGAAAATTCTCGAAAATCCGGAGGTGTCAAACAATTCCTTTCATAAAGTTTCTTCAATTTATCGGTATTTTACGCCATACTTTATGAAAATGTTCCTTTTTTATTTTTCCAAAATTTGTTCATTACAATTTTTTTAAATTAATATTGTGCGAAAATCACCACGCCATACCATTCCAATGGTCGAAATACCCACCATACCCCCACAAACATGTAATTTTTCAAAATTCGAAAAACTATTTCTTTCATTGTGGCAGTTGAATCGTGATCAGTTTATGATACAGTGAGACAAAATTATATTCGCCATACTTCTAGTGTAGTACAAAAGTGGTGCCATACTTGAAAAATGGTATTTTTTAACCATTTTTAAAACACGCCTATAGAAGCCGTGAAATTATTTTTTACAGTATGGCATAAATGAAATGAGATTGTCCCAATACGATTATAAGTTGAAAAAAATACGCCATACTGTGACCTTGGTACGAAAGACCGCAATACGCACGCTACGATGTAAAAAAAATTAGTAAATGAAACGATTTTTCACAGTATGGCATTTAAATTTTCGAGAAAGGTCATAAAAAATATGATTCAAGAAAATTTATCCCATACTCATGGTGAATTCCAAAAGTGGTGCCATACTGTAAGAAATTGTTCGAATGTTGCGTGAAATTTTACAATTATTTAATTACATTGTACGTATATCACCCACTCTACAGGTATGGCATTATACTAATTATGTTTCTAATCATAAAAACAACTACTGGACCAAATTTCAAGGTGAAAAAAATAGTCGAGGATATAGTTTTTCGAATTTTGAAAAGTTAAAATGTTTGAGGGGGTATGGCGGGTATTTTGGAACGTCGGAATAGTATGGCGTGGTGATTTTCGCACAATATTTATATAAAAAAAATTATAATAAATAAATTTTGAAAAAATTAAAAAAAAACATTTTCATAAAGTATGGCGGGCCTAAACACCCACCGGAAAAGTATGGCATATAGCGAGCGTCGGATCTTTTCTTGTTGAAATACCGATAAATTGAGGAAATTTTGTGAAAGGAATTGCTTGATACCTCCGGATTTTCGAGAATTTTCAATTAATTATTCTGCAATTCCGACCCGCGCACCACCGGTAAGAACGTCATTTTCCTTCAGTTTGTTACGTATATGAACTCCCTTGAAAGCGCCATACTGTAAGAAATTATCTCACAAATCCTTGCAGTATCTCTCAGTCTGTATCATCATAGCCACGTAAAATGTAAGTATCTCCTGACTATTTTAGAAAATATTCTGTGGTAAGAAATGTTCTAGTTCAAGTGCAATTTGTGAATCATAGCCCTTTATGAGCGTTGCAGTGATACTACTTACCCTGTAATGAAAAATAGTGATATATGTTCCAACAGAAGAAAATAATAAAGTGTTAAACAAACAAGATACGAAATTAAGCAAAAAAGCGTTTATGTACAATATATAATATATACAAATTAGGAACAAATTATGAATAAATATATGAAGAAACATATAGCATAACTTCACCTACCGAGCCGAATAAAAAGGAAGTCATAAAGAAATACAATTTTACTTAGAGAAATATTCTTCTCGTTAATTCACTGACCTCTTCTATATCTAATTATTTATTCGGCAAGTTGCCTCTATATCCATGCTCCAACGATAATCCAGGAACAGTCCTAGTTTGAATATATGGAAGTACTAATCGTCATCTTTTTCGCGTTAGCATACCCATTTATGAGCTTTGTTGTTCATCTACATACACAAAGAGACAAACGAAATAGTGATCATTACAAAGTGAAATGTGACAAAGCCTCTAACGATGTGAGAGATTAAACCGTCGATTAATAACACAATACATCTGTCAGTTCAGCCATTAACCTGTATTAGAAAATTAATGTAACGCTATCTCAGGGTTTGCAATGTAGGAAGTATAAGCTATAGCCTGGACGTGGAAATTAGTTTTCACATATAACATTCGAGGGCTTTATAAAATGCAACATGTAAATGATAAATGATATAACAGACATAATGTGAAATGAGAATATGTACGTGTATAAATAAGCAGCTGAAGTGAAAGTCAACAATTGGATAAAAAGAGTATTATGAGGAAAGGATAGATCATAAAATCCATAATGGGAAGAAGAGAAAAGAAAGGAATAGCCTGGTGACAAGAAGAATCAACTAAAAAGAATATTTTATGAACTGTGAGTTGTTTTTTTGATAATTCGTCAATTACATATAAATTCTGTGCACAATACATATGCGTTAAAAAAGGGGTTAATTAAACATTGAAGGTACTTGTTAATATTGTTATTGAATTACATTGTTTGTTAGATTACATTTAAAATATTTATTAAATTGATGTTGTTATATGTTGATCGATTGATTATTTATTATAAAATTATTATTGGAAGATTAGATTTCAGTTAATTGAATACAAAGTAACATTAGAAGTTAAAATTTAAAAAGTAAATACAATTTTCAAAATTGAAGCAGGGACCCCTCAAAATTTCCGTACATTGAAATATTTTTCAGTATATAAAAATAAGTATATACTTATATTTAATATATCACGACATGCTCAACTTGAATTTCTATATATTCTCGAAGTTTTTCACTCTTTGTAATTCGAAGTCACTGAAAATTTGGTAGAACTCATTTATCAGCACCTAATTTTTCTGATATCTGTACGAAAAAAATCTATTTCGAGTATCTCTCCTACTATAATAATTGCATCAACAAAAGTAGGATTTTCAAAAATCCCAGGTAGAAAGCGAAAGAGCCCTACGATAATTGCATCGTACGTATCTATAGTAATTCCTACTTTAAAACCATTTCTCTATTCGGGAAATATTCGTAAGTAATTGCACAAGTGCATCAAAATAACCGATAATTTTGCATGACAGTGTGTTGTCAAAAAAACTTCATGAGTTCATTTTCATTTTTGGAGAAAGAGCCCGACACCGAAGGTGGAGAGCTCTTTTTCCAAAATATGAAAATGACGGAAAGCAGTTTTTTAAAGACAACACGCTGGAATGCGAAATTATCCGGTTATTTTGATGCACGAGTGTAATTTGGGTGAATATTTCCCGAATAAACTTTCAACTTGTCAAACTGACGTTAGTAATTCATAATTTCTCAGCTTATCATCAAAAAACGTAATATGAACTATGCTACTATGCAATTATGGGTCTACAATGCAATTATCGCAGGGCTCTTTTGCTTTCTACAATGCAATTATCGCTGTAATTTTCGATAATTGCATTCTATTTACAAGGGATTCTTGACAGGAGGGAAATATTCCTCAAAATTACACTGCATCAAAATAACCGGATAATTTCGCATCCAGCATGTTCTTTGACAACATGTCATGCAAAATTATCAGTAATGTTGATGCACTTGTGCAATTACTTACTTGTCTACGTAGTTCGTAATAGTATATACACAGTTGGATAGGTCCTGGTAAGACATTCATAATAATCAATTCTTTCATAATTTTTCCCTGGTTGAGAGAGCTCTACAAATAGTCCATTTTTATGTGTCATACACAATGTACAAAATGCAGCAGGATATTGACAATCTGTCAAGTACTTTTCAATAGAGTTCGATCTAGCGTAGTTTCTAGATGGACTGAAATTGGTACGTTCAGTCGGCAAGTCACTTGGTTCAGCCCTAAAACCTACTTTTAAGAATACTTTTCAGTTAAACGCTATGTATTATGTTAGACACTTCAAACAAATTCGATAAGGTTCTTCATATATTGTTCTAGAATCCTGCTGTAAGTTATGTTCACTTAATATAGTGCCATCTTGGTTTAACGGGCAGTTGAAAGTTCATCATTTGGTCGAGTTAATTTCAACTAGCCTAACAACATTGCACCTAATCTTCTTCCTTTTTTTTTTGTTTTTCATAACTAAAGTACTTTGAGTTGTATAGAAAGAGAACAACTGAGGTGAGAATAGTAAATTGTTTTATTAGGAGTGAAAGTGATACTTCTTGTGACGAGACTAAATGTTTGTCGGCTGAAGGCAGTGAGGCAGACAATTTTAGACGAGCCACAAAAAGTGCTTTTCTCCGAATAAAACATGCGATTTTTCCGCAAACGGTGTTCAAACGATAGAATTATGATGATATTTTTAAAAAGGATCAGATGTGAAGAAACGTAAAACTATTGCTTTGCTTACTGGTTTTGTAGATGTCAATGCAACACAGATTTGACAATTCAACAAAATAATTGTCAGAAACATTTAAAGTCACTTATCTATGCATTATAGGACTGTGCGTTTTAGGTAAGTACCCCAGTATTAAGAAAAGACTTGTTTTATTGAAATATATAAAATTTTTCTCACATATTACAGAAGGTCGGATTCGGGACCGAACTGTACGCCTACCGACGTTCTTGAAATTGCCGTGAGCGTACAAAAAAGTGTATTATTTTGTACGCTCACAGCCGGACAAAAAAGTGAAGACAAAAGGACGTCTGTGAAATCAAACTTCAACATCGAGAACTGAGGTTAAAAAAGTCGTCATTTTTTGACGTTTGCGGAAAAAATACGGGTTTTCGGAGAAATCTTCATTTCTAGTTAAAATGACTTTGGATTTAAATATTCCTTCAATCAAAGAATACTGATGTATACATACATAAGAGTAAGCTCTAAGTTCACGAAACAGCGTCTGATTTAATACATTTACATATTTATTTTTCTGGAGCAAAACCTTCACGGACTTTCCACAAGATAAACACAAAGTGAGTTTTCTGACATCAGCTACTTTTTGTATCGAAATTGACAGAACCGTTCTCATGAAGAGTTCGTCGTCCATTGAAAATGTGAGAGAACTTATGCATTTGAATTTCCAGTGTCGCAGCTATATCTTTCTCCGGGAGATTGCATGCCGAACCTTTATCAAACAGGATTCATACTTGAATATCCTTATCCGTATCAGTTAATATCTTTGGATGTTCAATCGAAAATATTTTCTGCTTTCCATTCGTCAGATGCGCATGTCAGTTTAGCATAGATACCGCATTTCTATTCGTGTTTACTGTCAATATAAGAGAACTGTTGTATTTTTCCGAGTATCCATGAACTTGATTATACGGAATTTCTGTTATTTTATCAGGTTATTGTACAAACAATAGAAGTAGATTTTCATGGCAGCATTGAAAACATTTTGGATTGGAAATATAGGAAATAAACAGCATTATACAATCATTTGTACTATGAATGATTTTCGCTTTTCAAACCTATATTTTCAGTTTGAATTAAAGCGGACTTGACAATGCTTCTTGTATTTCTTTTAAGACTACTTATCCGACATAACTTTCTAAATTGAATATTTTAGAGACAGTTTTGAATAAGCGAATTATTAATTTCAATAGATCAAAAGTCCCTAGATATGTTTTGAAATTTTTGCTTCATATAAGATCCCTATTGTTCGACTAATTTTAGTCAAAAATAGAAACATTTTCATCTACGAATAAATATTTTGACATTGAATAATTTCTCTTATCAATTAAGGTCGCAATTGTTGTAAATTTTCATTTCAAAGTCTAATGGAAATAGATATTTTATTCTTAATCTCAATCAGTACTTTCAACTTTAGGAAGGTTTTGTTTGTGGTAACTTAGGTGAGATAAACATGTTTGGTATTCAATTGTATGTATGTGAGTATCTGGAATATATTTTCATGATTTGATATATATATATATATATATATATATATATATATATATATATATATATATATATATATATATATATATATATATATATATATATATATATACAGGGTGAATCATTAATATGGGAAAGCTTGATTGCACCTACACCGTTGTTGATATCGAAACGAATCAAACGGTTCTGAAAATGGGAGGTCAGGGTGCAGTTCGTAAAATTATTTTGCCCTTTACAGGGTGTACCATTTTTACGGAACAAATATTAAGAAACTTTTTTTAAAGGGTACTCTATATATTTTCACACATATTTAAATTTGTCCTTTAATGAGATTTATAAATTTGTAAAGTTTTTGCTAATCGCTTCAGCCGTTCAGAAGTTATTTAATGACATTACCTTGCTGTGATACATTGATTGTGGTACACTTTGATAGGCCATATTTTGATTTTTTCAAATGGCACTCTATTTATTTGATTGCTTAGTCGCATTGAACATGTCATTCTTCATCTTTTCTATTTTCTATGTATCTTTCCAAAAGTTGATGGTTTAGAAGATAATTCACATTTTCAAAAAAATCAACACATTATTTCATCTTTTAAACAAGTGACATGAAAAACAATAAATTCTGATAACAGACGTCGAAATAACTGCTGCGGGCGTCAAATTCAAAGTTTTATGAGAAATTATTGAAAACAAATTATAGAAGCTCAGTACAGGATGTCCCATTTTGGGTACTTTTGAATGGCATCTCCGTTATTCTTTAAGATAGAGGGTTGCGGTTTTCGCGACACTGTGCTACTTTTTCGTAAAACTGAAGATGCCGTCAACAGAATTTTGATAGCCCTTTTAGTTTTTAAGATACAGGGCATTTTTGAAAATGTTGCATTTTGGGTTATTCTTCATCTAATCGAAAAGGTAATATAACATTCTTATAAATTTTTTTCCGTAGAATGCATTGGTGTAGATAATTTTTGTTACATATTTACTATTTTTGAGTTATAAAGCAAACTCATTTTTTTTCAAATGGAATACCCTGTATATAAGAGACTATAAAATTTGTCTTTTTTTTACCTTTTCAAAAATATATGATAGTATAAACTTTTTCTCAGAAACGCGCAAATAAGAGACAATTTTCTGAAATTGAATGCATAAATCAATAGAAGGCCATGGATAACAACAATGAACAAGTGTAAATCTGATATCAGAATTTATTGTTTTTCATGTTACTCGTTTAAAAGATGAAATAGTGTGTTGATTTCTTTGAAAATATGAATTATCTTCTATTATCAACTTTTGGAAAAAAACATAAAGAATAAAAAAGATGAAGAATGACATGTTCAATGCGACTAAGTAATCAAATTAATAGAGTGCCATTTGAAAAAATCAAGATATGGCCTTTCAAAGTGTACCAAAATCGATGTGTCACAGCAAGGTAATGTCTCAATTGAAATAGATTATCTCTTCGTCAAAAGATACCCAGAACAATCACTCAGACACAGCCCAAATATCAACTTGATATTCGAAAAACCAAGGTCCTTGCGATTTTATAAAAAAATGCCTGCAAAGGCATCAATTATCAGAAAAGATTGAATAACTTCTAAACGGCTGAAGCGATTTGCAATAACTAAACGAATTCATAAATCTCAATAGAGGACAAATATGTATAAAAATATATAGAGTGCCCCCTGAAAAAAGTATCTGAAGATTTGCTCCTTAAAAATGGTACACCCTGTAAAGGGCAAAATAATTTTACGAACTGCATTCTGACCTCCCATTTGCAGAACCGTTTGGTTCGTTTCGATAACATCAACAGTGTAGGTGCAATCAAGCTTTCCCATATCAAAGACTCACCCTGTATATATGAATTCAATTCCTTTAGTTATCCATTTAGATCCCTGATTATCATTATATGAATAGATAGAATATTATTCATGAAAATTGTAATTAATTATCCACTTCAAAAGCATACGTAGTCTATAATAAATAACTAATTCTAACTTCGACATAAACCTCTTCACGAATATTTTCATAATTGATAGAAAAAATATTACAAAGATTTTAATTCATATATTAAACTCATCTGTCCTTGAAACTAAACATACCACCCGCATAGAAAGAATCGCCTTTTCAAGCACACATTAATACGCAATATAGCTTATCTTGCGAGTGTTATCTCACATTAAGTTTTATCATTTGTAGGATTCGCATAGAGGCTGGAGCGTAACGTGCCATAAAAAATTTCATTTCGAAAAAACACAAAATAATGTAGAAACTACTTGTTGATTTGCATAAACCGAGATTTATTTCCTTGTGGTGGGTACCTTATATTTCCTGATGAGAATGAATATGCTGACTTCTTGACAGTACGCGGTATAGCACTTATCATTATAAGTAAGGAGCAAAATTAAATAGACAAATAATTTCCTCTCGAGTTTACAGTACTGATGAGAGCTAATGAAATCGAAACACCTATCTATCATTCTTGAAATTCGCTACTTCAATTCAAAAGTATTATCACTGCTAGAAGAATTGTAAAATTTTCGTTGACAAATTATGTCAGGTCTCCTCGACGACAATTTTTGGAAAAATTTATTTATTAACCCTAAAAGATTTTACAATCTATATCATACAAATTAGAGACTAGTCATTTTTTACCTTTAGCAAATATTTTTAAACTAAACGTTAAAAACGCCTGTGTTTTGGTAAATCCCTGATGTGCCAAGAAATTTCATTATACCATGACGCTGTTGATATGTGATATTTTTCATGTCAATATTTACTGTGGAAGATATAATATGTATATTTTGTTTCGTCCTTGTGTTATATGTATAAACATCACTGTTTAATAGGCCAAGCTGCAGAGATTTTTTCATGTGAAAAGTGTTAGAAGAAAACCAGCTGCGCCATTGTTTGTAAAATAGTTCCATATGATATAGTGATATGTTTTTCACTCCACTTCATTATTTAAAACTTTGTTATTAACAATTTTATGCAAAATTTATTTGCTTATAAAATTGAATTTATCATAGTAATCGTGATAGTGTCAATAAAATAACTGTAGAAAATGAAAAGACGAAGAAAATGAGAGGTCGGACGACTCGATCAGACTCTTAGTTCAAGAGAAAATCGGAAAAAACGGGCCAAAATGCTATTTCTTCAAAATTTCATAACTCGATTATTACATAAAGTGAACAAGGAAAATTCCTCAATAATTTTAAAAAAAATTATCGAACAACTTTCCAAGGAAGCTGGTTATACGTATTCAGCAACGCAAAATCTGCATTCACAATCGAACGGTGAATTATAGAAATTGTCAAGTCACCCCGACTCAAAATCTGCATGCAGCTGTTTCGATCTTATTAGATCTCATCAGTGCAGCTTATTTGACTCGGAGTGAATTAACAAATTTCCAATTGCTCCCCAATACCAATCGTGGTCAGTAACAATGGATAGATAACAATCCAGAGCGCCATCCCACCAAAGATAGATACACGTACCTCCTGATATGAAGATATCTACTCTACAACAGTGATGTATATGATTCCAAGGCACACTAACATAGTGATTTAAAACCTTTGGATATACTCACGAGAGCGCGCTCCGAATATTCTTGTCGCTTAATACGCAAAATACAACAATCAAATCATGAAAAACATACTAGTCGACCATGTAATGTATGAAATTGACCATGGTCGACTAGTATGTTTTTCATGATTTGATTGTTGTATTTTGCGTACTAAGCGACAAGAATATTCGGAGCGCGCTCTCGTGAGTATATCCAAATGTTTTAAATCACTATGTTAGTGTGCCTTGAAATCATATACATCACTGTTGTAGAGTAGATATCTTCATATCAGGAGGTACGTGTTTAGGCGACGAATTTCTGCATTTTCAGTCTAAGGGGTGAATTGTTGTTTCCCAATATCTTTGGTGGGATGGCGCTCTGGATTGTTATCTATCCATTGTTACTGACCACGATTGGTATTGGGGAACAATTGGAAGTTTGTTAATCCACTCCGAGTCAAATAAGCTGCACTGATGAGATCTAATAAGATCGAAACAGCTGTATGCAGATTTTGAGTCGGGGTGACTTGACAATTTCTATAATTCACCGTTCGATTGTGAATGCAGATTTTGCGTTGCTGAATACGTATAACCAGCTTCCTGGGAAAGTTGTTTGATAATTTTTTTAAAATTATTGAAGAATTTTCCTTGTTCACTTTATGTAATGTATGAAATTGACCATGGTCGACTAGTATGTTTTTCATGATTTAACTCGATTATTTTTCGAGTTGTAGCGTAGATCCTCCGGTCAGTATCAGTTATTAATATAAACTTTATTTATGCGAAGAGTAGGAACTGTCCGATGCATAGCTTTCGATCTGTGGCCATTTGTATATTTTACTATACAATTTTTAGTAGACCTGAATGCGACAGGTATGGTCCGATTTCAATTGACAACAAAGATTTTGAATGTAGAATTCTTATAGTTCAAAACGATCATCTTGGGTTTTCATGAAAACGCTGAGAAATATGTTAAAAATAAAGCTGAACATGACCAAAAACGGCCGAGCGCGTGAGAGTAGTTGAATAGTGGGGGTAGAGCAGCAGGCAACTAGAAGCATGACATTCGAAAACGACGGCATTTTGAACATGACAGTAATTTCTCGGCCGTTTTTTGTCATGTTCAGCTTTATTTTTAACATATTTCTCAGCGTCTTCATGAAAAACCAAGACGAACGTTCTGAACTATGAGAATTCTACTTTCAAAATCTTTTTTGTAAATTGAAATCGGACCATACCTATCGCATTCAGGTCTGCTGGAAAATTGTATAGTAAAATATACAAATGGCCACAAATCGAAAACTATGCATCGGACAGTTCCTGCTCTTCGCACAAATAAAGTTTATATTGATAAATAATACTAACCGGAGGATCTACGCTACAACTCAAAAAATAACCGAGTTATGAAATTTTGAAAAACTAGCATTTTGGCCAGTTTTTTCCGATTTTCTCTTGAACTAAGGGTCTGATCGAGTCGTCCGACCTCTCATTTCCTTTATTTATAACTATACTGTCTGACGATACTCTCGATATTCAATAACGTAAAGTCTTTGTACGATATTATTGTTGGTGTTCTGAAGTTTTTGTAGAAAAGTACTTTCTGAAACTTATTTTGTGTCACCTGAAGACTTTTTAAGACAGCTGTATCTGCTCGTTTACCCTTGGATGATTTTCTATTATTGAATCGCTTTCCTTGCTCAAATTCGCAACAAAAAATACACGTCAATATTCGGAATTATTTGCCAAAGTTCAGATAGGAACTGAGGTGACAAAAAATGTATTCCTCTAAAGACGAGGCCGTCTAGTGGA
Organism: Cynegetis impunctata; assembly: GCA_030704885.1. Classification (NCBI taxonomy): domain Eukaryota; kingdom Metazoa; phylum Arthropoda; class Insecta; order Coleoptera; family Coccinellidae; genus Cynegetis; species Cynegetis impunctata. The sequence continues at coordinate 507,222 of JARQZK010002917.1, read as the reverse complement.
GTTCATCACGGAGCACAATAAGGAAGAGGGTGATCCCGGGCCACAATAATAGTTTCTGAAGAACCGTTTCAGCAGAAAACAGTGCAAACAATCTCCTCGCTGAATGGGCTTCGATGGAAACCTCGGTGGCATCGGACACAACAACACTGACTCAACCCTCCCCGATAAGATTGTCTCGGAATAAGGATGCCCGTTAAAGAGCCGCTTTGTTTGATATAAACCATTTAGCCGTTACCGTTTCGTCTTATTTATCGTCGGGTGTATCGGTGAAAGGCGTCCATTAGGCGCAGGAGGAAAGGAAAACGCCCGATTACGATTACTCCCAGTAATTTCGAGCCACTCTCCTCGTGGGAGGAGAAACTATCAAGAGCGTTGTCGGAAATTAATGCGCGCCTCGTTGTGTGAAATATTAATTTTGAATGTTTTAGTTAATGCCGGAAAATCAATGAAAAGGTTCCAAAGAAAAAGACGGGAAGTGTCGTGCAATATTCGGTTGAACCAAAGCAGACAAAACTTTTGAAGGTTATTAAATCAATGAATGAAAAGATGAAGGGAATGTAATAAAGTTGTAATTAATTCTTCTCTTTTCAAAAGTTATGGAAGTATCATGACAAAATATTTCGACATTTAGTACAGTAAATAGACACAACAATGGCATTTAAAAAAAAATACTTAATGGCTGAAACTTTGAGGGGGTGTTCGGGGGCATGTCCTGAGTCTAAAACTGAGTTTTCGTATTCGAGGGGCTGGGAGAATTTACAACACCCGGTCTATATGGGGGTGAGTTCGTTTTAATTCTAAATCTCCGTTGCTGTTGCCCGTACAGTCAAGTCCAAGCAATCATATTTGTAGGAAATTGAATTATCTATCCAATGATAATAAAATCGAGATCATAGATCAATTAGGTCAATTACAATTGCCGGTCAAAGGTCAACAGTGAAGGGTAGTTTTTAATTTTTCGCGAATACCGTGAAACCGGTGAGCTTTTTGCATACTGCTTGCATACCATTTCAAAGTACTTGAAGTTACCTACAAAATGAGCTCTCGAACACCCTTCTACGATGAAGAGTTTTCCATCACTCCAACGATCAAGTTGACCGCGCGCGCCAATGTTGACCGCGCGAGCCGCGTGTCGTACTCTCATTACTCGTACATTGCACTCTCTAAGTGCAGTTAATAATTATCGTTGAATTTTTGCTAAGTAGAATTAATAATATGATTGAAGGTGGACTTGTTTTTTTTTTCGAGGGAATACGGGAAATTCATCATGGACAAACGACAAGGTCTGCCCTTGCCGAAGAGTGTGAGACTCCTACTCACTAACACCCTATAAAAACCCCAACTTTTGAATGTTCAGTGCTCTGTCATGTATGTGTGTGTATTGCCGTGTACTATTTGATGATTTGAAGTGTCTCGATCATTAATTTACATCAAACAGTACACGGCAATACACACACATATATGACAGTGCACTGAACATTCAAAAGTTGGGGTTTTTATAGGGTTTTAGTGAGTAGGAGTCTCACACTATTCGGCAAGGGCAGACCTTGTCGTGTCCATCATGGATTTCCCTCCTGAACTTTCATATTTTGAAGTGATATCTTTGGCATTGAATAAAAATCCTGAGAGTTTTGTCTTAGGTTTGAAAGCAATTTTAATATTACATTTAGGTATGACATTAGCAACTTTTTCTGTTAGAGGACTAAAATATGTTAAAGATGTGAATTTTTCCGATTTTTCTACTTTTAATTGAGGATATATGCTGTTGTACGCTAGTTGACTACGTTTCCTGTTTATCATTTTATCTATCAAACTTGTATTGAAACCATTATTTGAAGCAAATATTTTTATAGTCGAAATTTCTTGTGCTAAATTTGTTACGGATAATGGAATTGAAAACGCTCTGTGGATCATTGAATTAAAAGCTGAATGTTTATGGGAAAGAGGATGATTTGAATCCGACGGAATACATATATCCGTGAAAGTTGGTTTTCTATATATATCGAAACTCAAAGTATTATTATTATGAAAGATAGTTAAATCCAAGAAGTTTATCTGTCGATCCAATTCTTTTTCAATTTTGAACTTTATATTTGGGTGAGTGCTATTAATATAATTCAAAAACTGATATAATTGTCTCGCGGTGCCCTTAAAACAAGCAATTACATCATCAACGTATCTATGCCAAAAACTTATATGTGATGGTTTTGTAGAATTGAATATTATGTTCTCTATATGTGACATGAAAATGTCTGCAATAAGCGGACTTAAGGGGGAACCCATAGCCAGCCCACTAGATTGTTCAAAAATTTTGTTATCAAACTGAAAGTAATTTTTTCTAAGACATATAGCTAATAAGAAAATGATATCATTTATTTTAATAATATCCATAGTGGATTGTTGCAAAATATCTAAGACAAGTGGTAAACACTCATCTGCTGGTATATTGGAGAACATATTATCAACATATAGTATTTGATCGAGTCTCTTCAAGTCAGAGTGTAAATTGTTCGTGTAAAATATATATTAATCAAAAAAGTATGTTTACTGAAACATCTGGCAGGCTAAAGAAGACAGTTAGTATAGAAAGGAGATCGACGAGCATAGATAATCACTCTCGCGCTTAAACATGCCAATCATGACTCGGCGCTCATATTCAGGGACACTTAATGTGGGTCTGAGGGATGTTTGGCCCTTACGGTTGGTCTGGCTGCTTACAGAAGGTATTGAAATAGTACCCTGAGTATCAAATATGAAAATCAAGACAAAGAATATAAGTAAAATTCCATTCTTTTTTTGGGACCTTCAAAGCGTGTAGCAAAGGCTTCTGCCAACGGTAAGTGTCTGGCAGTAAGAATTATTAATATTTCACAGTATTCTCCGGAACATATATAAAAATCAATTCTGAGAATTCAAATAAAGTAAGTTGAGCTTTTGGCCACCTTTAGCACCTGGTACTTGAATTTTGTCAGTCAGTCCAAACTAGCAGGTATACGTACACTGAAATTACATATGAACACTTCTTTATCCCACACATATTATTACTGAGAAAACAACTAATATCTAGCGGCTCTGGAATCTTACTCTATTAGTGTTAGACATTTTAAAACCAAACATGCATTCGCTAATTACCTGAAGTATAACGTGAGGTCGTTACTCTTAAGTTACTGTTACTCATGTTACTTTAATCCTGGCTTTCATTGGACAAGTGTCCAAGTATAAGTGTGATATAGAATTTTGTTCCAATATTACTGGTAAAATATGAAAAAATTCCGTATCCCGTAAGCAATTCGAAATATTCAAAATGTTTTCATTACTTTTCAATTCAATTAGACATAACTTTTCTGACAAAATGTCTCAACATTACTTATTTCTTGACAACTTGATTTTTGTTGAGATATTCTCAACGTGAACTGATTTCAATTCAGTTTTTTAATTCGTATATTTTAGGCTGAGAATGAATGTTGTACGGTGGAGAAAATAATACACCGTCATCAATGTATTAATTACCTATCTGATTATTCAGTGTAAAATATTTTCGGTTTGCTTGACGTTATCTTAAAATCAATTTTAATGGAATATTTCTACAAAGTCATGAATAATAATAAGGAAAAGTCAACAGGTACAGATGAATAATTTTCATTTGAATTATTCTCTGGAAATCAAAATATTTACAGACGTGCTATATAAAAATTGGTGAATATATAAAGTGGAGATAAATAGAAAATTTTTTCCTACAGAATATGAATATTCCAATTTAATAATTTCAAAAATTATAATGAAATTATTTTATGTGAATATATATATATATATATATATATATATATATATATATATATATATATATATATATATATATATATATATATATATATATATATATATATATATATATATATATATATATATATATATATATATATATATATATATATATATATATTTATATATATATATATATTTTTTCTATTTATATATATATATATCTCTCTATATATATATATATATATATATATATATATATATATATATATATATATATATATATATATATATATATATATATATATATATATATATATATATATATATATATATATATATATATATCGTCATATAAAAATTTATTTGCGCTATATCACATTTTTGGCGGTTTTGAGTTAAATACATATTTCTAAAGCTCAAAATGCTGCTGTTCTATATAACCAAAAATATATTATGAATTATCAAAGATGAACGAGATTTTCAATAAATTAATGCCTTATATCCCAAAAATTTAGAATGTTGAGAGCTGCTTTAATCCTATATCCAATAATTTATTTTGCTCTATATAAAAAATTTTAAACATAAACTTTACTACTATTGATTCTATATCCATTATAATAATATTTGGCTCTACGTTTGCTATGTGTAAATTTTAGCATACGTTAGTCCTATATCCTTGATTAAACATTTGCCCCATCTCCCGTGCAAGTATTTATAGTTTTTGATTAACAGAGAAGTCTACTTATATCCTATATCCAAACAACCAATAAAATTTATTATTCAGACAAACCATTCGTCCTATATCTCTTACAAGATTTCATTTATCCATAACTCTATAGTCTACATTCATCCTTTGTCCAAAGAGCCAATGGAAAGTATATATCTGGCAGAGCTGGTAATCACATTGCTAGTGCCCTAATTAAAATTTTTTCCAGAGTAGTGGGGGATAACAAAAATTTTAAAAGAATGATATTGTGGTCAGACAGTTGTGTGGCACAAAATAAGAACAGCATAATGTCTATGGCACTTCAAATTTTCCTACAAAGTGAGAAAGCTAAAAATTTGGAAATTATTGAACAAAAATTCAGCGAACATGGCCACGGTAACCTTCAGGAAGTAGTTGCAGTTCACAGTATCATAGAAAGGTACTTACGTCCTAAGGAAATAAAGAGCCCATTGAGCATAATTAAATATTTGTGTCACATACCAAACTATTTTAAGACAAAACTTACTGTTATGCAAATGACACTATCAGATTTTTAAAATTATCAGGAAGTAGCTCAAACTTATATGTACAGTGAAATTCCATATACAAAAATAAAACAAACAATTTACTCAAAAGATGGGTCTAACTTTTCGTAACGACTTCAGTGACGAATTAAATAAATGTTGAAATTTAAAAAAAAAATCAAAAACGCGAGATTGCCCCATAATTTTGTCAGATTTTCCTCAAATTACCATTATTACGGAATTTAATACTAGATTGCGCAAAGTCAAAAAGGAGCATTTGAAATCCATGATAAAATACTTGGATGGAGTTGATTTGGAATTTGTTCAACATATTTTAAAAACAGAAGCTATTTTTGTCGAAGAAAAGAAAATTAAGGAGAAAAATAATGGAAAACATTCCATATTAGAAACTAAGGTTCCGGTGAAAAGAAAACTAGAAGAAGAAGCATCAAGTTCTTCTAAGAAGAAATTGAAATTTCACAAAGTAGTTTTGTCCAATAATGTGAAGAAGCCAATTGATACAGAGAAAAAATGTCTTCAAGAAATGCATGATTCAAAAACAAAAGCATGTGTTGATAAGAAGATACTAAAAAATAAAAGTTCTTTATCAAAAGAAGTACCTGCTTTGCCAAAGAAATCGTCGTCCACCAAATCTAAGAAGAAATGAAAATATACGATTTAATGTTTTTTAGTCTTAAGATAGTTTCAATATTTTTTTTTCGTTACTGTTAAAGTTTTATACATTTTTTAATACTTATATTTAAAAGAGTAATAAAATAGTATCGCATTTCTCCGGTTTAATTATTCATTACGTTCACAAATTTTTGTATTATTTAAAAAATATATATAAAATACACAGGGATAGACCCTTCTTTATTGATATAAAACAATATAAGGTGTAGATCTCTTTTGATCTATATCTTCATCAAATGTGATATTTGATCTATATCCAAGTCTTATATCAACTTTTTGGGTAAAATAACGGTTTGTACCCTATATCCAAATTTTGAATTGTAAATTATTCATTATTATGCAGAGTAATTAATGAAAAAATATGCTTAATGAGTTCCACATACAAGTTTAAAAACTATAAATTATATAAAAGTTAAAAAGGTTTAAAGTTGAGGTGTGTATCATATTCGAAGTCGATTTCCCAAAAATTAGGTTTTTGGATATAGGGCAAATAAATATTCACATGACGATATATATGTATGTATATATAGACTCTTCTGAAATATAATTAAAAGATTCGAGAAAAGTTATCGCAAAAATAAAATATATCTAAGACATGACTATATCTGTGTACTTACGATATATGTAAATCTTATTTCAACTATTTTTGATTATGATTGTTGCTACACAATCTATGCAATACTGTAATACATTTCTTCGTCTTGTTCATTGCTCCCATTATGCTTTTTGAATCGAACTAATATCACCAATTCGAAATGTAAACGAATGAATCAGGTCGAATTATTTCAAAATTACCACTTCGGAAAATGAATCAGATGGAGTTATTCATTGTGGGTAAAAGTATAAGGAATAATTAATTTTTAAATTCAGATATATCGGCGTTATCTTTCATGTCTGCATTTATTGGATATGCAGGAAGGTGAACATTGATATTGTTCTGCGTATTTCCCTTGTATTTAACATCGTTTAAATCTACAGATATGTTAATAAGATTCGATTTTTTAAATTTCAAAGTTTTCCGTTTGCACCAATCTAATGCTGATTAATCACTTAGTCTTTCTTAATTGATTTTTTACACTCTTTGCAATATGGTATATAATATTATATCAATTACAAATTTTGAATTTCCAACTATTATGAGATATTATGTTTGAAAATCTCATGTTTTTCTCACATAGATATGTTTTATATAGAAGTCATTCACAATCTTTCAATAAACTTAATTTCAAACTGAAGTACAACTGTTACTAGATATCGCAGGATCTGTGTATAGAGAAGAAGTGATTTGTCAACTCTTTTCTTAATCCTGAATCATATTAATAACAGCTAAAATGCGGTTTGTGAAGAACGCAGCGCCATCTCTGAATATTTGCAGAAAACATTACCAACTTCAAAGATCAGAAATTAAGAGAAGCTCGGGGCATGTCGAACGGATATTTGAAACTACTTAAGATCAAAAGCCACGAATTGAACCAAGGAATATAATTCAATAATTGCAATACATCCAGAACCATTCTACTTTTTTCGATCCATGGAGTGGACTTCTTTTTTGCTTTTATTAGAAAATGAGTAGGGAATTAGAAGGGATTTGCTGGATAACTTTATCGAGAGTGTACAACACTAACGGGATCTAACATGCTCGAAACTTGTCCGTAGTATTTGAGTTGCGGTGATGTTTTTATTATGCACTGTCAAGGTGTTGAGAAATGCTTAGTTATCGTTGCTGAAACTGTGTTCAAACACAGATAGTCAGCTGATTCTGGACATTATTTGCAGGTAGTTGATTATTAAATAAATTTCCTTATTCAAATCGGTTTAATTTTGACAATATGCGTTGAGATACTGCATGAATCGTGTTAATCTTAAATATAGAAATTCAAGTTTCTATTTGTGTATGTGAATATGAGGTCTCTAAACTGAAGAATCGTTTGAGTGATCATCGCCTTTTTTGGCACATTTGATTTTTTTTTCATGAAAAGGCTTTTATGTGAGAGAATATGGAAATCGGCTGTGTAGTTCTAGTAGAAAACCTGGTCTGGCGCATTCGCCAGTTCGTATTGAAATATCTGAAATTTGCTTTCAGTTGTATTAATAACAATGTTTTCTATCCTCGATAAGACTTAAGAAGAATTAAATTAATGATGAAAAAATATTTTTGGCTGATATGACACAGGTCAAGGCCATTCAGGCAATCTGCCTATTGATTAAAAAAAAAAAAAAACAATAGAAAAGAGGCCTCGGTAGCCCAGCGGTAGGGTGTATCGCTTGTAAACCTAGGATTGTGGGTTCGAGTCCCACCTTGCTCTAGGGTGTTGCGCATGTCCCATGAAATTGAGAGGTTCTAAATATGATAAACTGTTGGGTAATGAATTAGGTTCAAGACCATTGGCCGTTCGGAACCGGCGATAAACCCTTGAGATACCTAAAAGAAAAAAACAATAGAAAATTTCTTTTCCATTCAACCCAGCGTTTCTGAAGCTTTCAAAATTCGCGGCTCTAAAATCAAATTTTTCATCGCGCTCCTTGCATACAGTAAAAATGTGTTTTGCTTTTTGTGGCTGTAAATCTACACTACTACCTCAATTTCGAACATAACAAATTACCAAGAATACGGAATTTTATCAACGTTTGTCAACACCTATGCTCAGCACTGACAAAAAAAGAATCCGGTGCCTTTTTATTGCTTTTGCGTCTACTATATCGCACTTTTTAGCGGTTTTGCGAGAAGATTCTTCTTGACCATTCTGGAAGATGCCGCCTCGAACATGCGCAGTATTTTAATAAGTTTTGATTGAGAAGGTCTTAATTTAGTAAGTTGTTTTGATTCCATGAGTTAATTATTGAATATTATGTCAGTCAAGCAATTTTTATAGTTATTAACGTTACAAGGTCGATATGTAGCAAACAACGGATGAGGTTGAATATTGTATATATAACAAACCGAATCCGTTATTTGCGTATCGGCCGTGTGTCGTTCAAGACTTTTCATAATCCTGTTGAAAGATTATATTTTGGTTCCGAAAAAAGAACAAACCCCGTACCCCGTAATTTTAAAGAAAAATCCCAACGTCGTGCACTGTGTTGTCATGCATGGAACAGTTTGACAATTTTATAAACAACGTCAGGTTTTCGTGTTCTCAAGTTTGCTTTAACGACGACAATGGATCAAATTGAGGAACAAAATCAAATTCTTTTAGAAATATTGGGAGAATCATTTGCAGCGAGTGTTGATTTACTGCCGAAAATAGCTCAAGAGCGATATCAAAAAGAATATGAAAAGTTAGAAATGTGGTGTAAAAGCAAGAATGTCAAGGTGGTTAATGAAGATGTATTATTAGCCTATACCAAAGGAAAATCAGAGGTTTATTCTCCTAACTCGCTGTGGATCAAGATCTCAAAGTTGTTATTGTAAGCAGAATAAAGTTTTGAAATAAATATTTGAACAAGTGATTTCTTAACGGCTGCCGGCCGTTGAAAAGTTTTAACGGCCGTAGGCTGTTAACATTAACTTTTCAATTGTCATCTGAATACCATTAAAACAAAATAACAGGGATTACGAAAAAATAATATTTTCTCTTGGATGTGATCGGGCCCCCTAGGGCGGCCCGCCCCACAGGTTGGGTATCGCTTAAACCAGATCGATCCTCAGCTGCGAGTGGCGGGAATGTATCGATTGCATAAAATTTAGTTCATTCAATTTCATTATTCCTAACAAAACCTGTTATGTAGGGCCTTATTTTCCAATATCATGAATATAGGCAGATTAGAGGCTGCCAACTCTAATCGCACACTCTGATTTTCGAAGATTAATTAACGCAAATATTATTACATGAAACTATATATTTGATGTGAGCCCCAAAGTACACGCGCGGCTTGCTCAGTCCGTTAAATTCGAAATATTTCGGCACATCGCACACCAGGCAGACATCCAGCAGCGATATAAATTACTGTTGCACGGAAATTATTACCGGTGGAATAGTCGGAATGCGTTTGGAGCTGCCATTGCGAACCTACGCGGGTTGAGGGGTGACGAACATCAAAGGGTTAATAGTTCTGCGCCGCTTCGGGCAAAGTTGTGTTACTGATCAAATAGGGGAATAATAGCGGTCTGCATGGACGGGATTTGTAATCACTATAGGAATAAATTCCTAGTTTTGACCATTTGGTCGATGAATATTCTTTTTTCTCTGGATCAAGTTACTTATGAATTCATATATACATATACATATATATATATATATATATATATATATATATATATATATATATATATATATATATATACATATATCTAATATATAAATTACTCGTGTCACGGTGTTAGAAATTAAACTCCTCCGAAATGGCTCGACCGATTCTCATGAAATTTTGTGTACATATCGAGTAACATCTATTTTTCATCCCACTAAATATTAGGGGTGGTCCATTCCTTAATTTTTAATTTTTATTTTTCAGACAAAATTTTTGGTTCTATTTTTTTTTATGATATAGTATTCAAAAATACATACAAACCTGAATTTTCACCCTCTTATCAACAACCCACATTTTTAATAGCTATTTCAATAATTTGAATAATGTTTGCCGGGTCAGATAGATAGATAGATAGAAAGATAGATAGATAAAAATAATTTATGCGGCAGAACAACGTTTACCGGGTCAGATAGATTGATAGATAAAAAGATAGATAACTATCTAGATATATAGATAGATAGGTAGATATCCACATTAACACTATGTTCCACATAGTGTTAATGTTGACTAAGGGTCCTAATTATAAGTTACAGGCAATAATATGTCCATTATAGTTATTAGATCATCATTTTAACTCTAATTCTTGATTTCTCCTGAAGAAGACACAAAAAAGTGTTGAAATATTGAGAATTTTCTGAATAAATGAGTTTATAAACATATATTTTACTCAATAGACCGAATATTCCCGTGATTCAAATTCTATATTATAAATATATATATATATATATATATATATATATATATATATATATATATATATATATATATATATATATATATATATATATATATATATATATATATATATATATATATATATATATATATATATATAAAATATATATATTTATATATATATATATATATATATATATATATTTATATAAATATATATATATATATATATATATATTTATATATATATATATATATATATATATATATATATATATATATATATATATATATATATATATATATATATATATAATATATATAATCTCTTGATAATTATTAGCAATAACAGGCTTGTTGAATCTCAAAAAACTCGATTTTATTAAAAAGTTGACGTTTCGCCACGACTTTCGTGGCTTTATCAAAAGTTTTGATAAAGCCAATGTCGTGGCGAAACGTCAACTTTTTAATAAAATCGAGTTTTTTGAGATTCAACAAGCCTGTTATTGCTAATAAATATCAAGAGATTAGAAATAGTTCACAGGCAACAATTCGAATAAATAATTTTATATATTTATATATATATATATATATATATATATATATATATAAATATATATATATATATATATATATATATATATATATATATATATATATATATATATATATATATATATATATATATATATTTATATATAAACATATATATATAGCATTGTAAAAAATACAATAAAAAATACAGGTCCTCATTTCAAAATTAAAAGTTGAGGGGTGCCCAATTTATAAGTTAACCTGTAAATAATTTTCATTCAGATAGTTGAATAGCCAACAACAATGGCAAACTGACAACTCATTTAAAAAAAAAAACCTTAAATAGAAATACAGGCAAAAGAAGAATTTCGAAATTTTCGATTTTTCCTTCACAACTCCAGAACTAAAAAAGCTAGATCAGATTTTTTAAATTATGAATTATGATTGACATCTGAAATATGCTACTTTGCCCCCATTTAACCATCCCTCTATCTGTTACCGTTATGGAAATCCCCATGCATAGACTCGAATTTGAATAGCCCTGTATATATATATATATATATATATATATATATATATATATATATATATATGTATATATATATATATATATATATCTGAAACTACTACATACTGCATAATTATTGGACTGTTGAAAATTTGTGAAGCATTAATTGCATGTAACGATATAATTTTTAATTGAAATGTGCGCTAATGACACATGGATGAATACTGATCATTAATTTGGCTTCATCTGTTCACAATATTTGAATGATTTATCCGTTTTATTCCATTCGAACATCCAATAATTTTTATGTATAATACCTTTTCGTACAAACGAGAACAAGCAAAATTGATATTAGTTACGGGATTATAAATAAACTCAATGATTTCGAATTCAATAAAATTTCACAATATTTCATCGGATACAAAAAGCTTTATTGCAATATTTTTATAACGAACTTTTCAACTGCTTCTATTGAAGTAGTAAATAAATTTCAGTTGTATAATATTCCCCAAATGAATTTCAATATTGGATAATTTTTTTTTCAGATATTTGTGCTTCGCCCATATATAATATAATATATTGAAAAACATTTTCAGTATTGACTGTAACCTTACCGTTTTTTTATATCGTTGCATTGTGTTTGAATACAAAAACTCATCGTTTGATTAGCTTATTCTCATTCTCTCGAGTTGACAGTAAATGAAGTAGAGTATAATATGTTGAAATAAAGTAGGAACATTTTTGAGAAATTAGAGAAAACAATTTTCACAAAATGTTAAATTAGGCTACATGAAGTACCTATCTCAATACACTTTGACAATAGTCAGTAATACTCAGAACTGTATATCGGGAACTTGATGAAGAAAAAATATTTTATCGTATCATTGAAGATTATGACATTTTTATACTGAATCTTTATTAATAATTATTATAGCTATTAATATAACGAGATTATTATGCGATTTATAATAGTCGAGGACATTGCTAGGAGACGAGGCGACAGCCGAGTCACCTAGAAATGTCCGAGACGGTTTTAAATCGCTAATAATCGAGTTACATTCAAAGCTTTATCGTATCATTGACAACGGCGATGTGAAAATAAAAGCAACAAGATTTTATGTTATTTAATTTCGGCATTTCAAAAAGTCATTAAAACCATGCAAGATTTTTATATTCCTGACGATATATTAGCTGCAGCCAACACTATAAGGTTGGACTTGCTTCCGGATAATTCTAAAACTCATTACAATAAATAATATCGGCAGTTTAGTGAGTGGCGAAACAAAGAACATATTCAAGGTGCAGAAGAAACGGTGTTGCTGGTGTATTTTGCAAAACTCTCTGAGAAATATTCTGCCTCATCCTTATGGCCGAAATATTCCACGTTAGAACTTAAGGAATGTGTGGAAAACGATAAATACGGCGCTTTAATACGTTTCATCAAGAAGAAAAATGTTGGATATACTGCAAAAAAAGTCAAAAGTATTTACAAGAGAACAAGTCAACGAATTTTTGTTTTTTGTCCCAGATGAGGAGTTTTTAATGATGAAAGTTGCTTTTTTAATTCGAATTGGAGGAGCCTAACGAACTAATGAATTAGCGAAGATGACCACCACACGGAAGATGACGTTTTAGAGGACAAGCAGACGCTATCGGCAAAGGTGTATCCATCAAGATTGAAAACTGTCGAAATATTCTTTTATATGTTCATCAAAACTAGTTCTAATATTATTTGGTATCTAACGTATTATGCTTTCGTAACTAACGTATTATATTATGGTAACTAATCTATTATGAGTAGCTAAGGTTTTATGTAGGTTTTGATGCGTTTATGATCTTTATCGTATCATTGAAGATTAAGACATTTTTATACTGAATCTTTATTAATAATTATTAACATCATAAACGCACCAAAACCTACATAAAACCCTAGTTACTCATAATACATTAGTTACCATAATATAATACGTTAGTTACGAAAGCATAATACGTTAGATACCAAATAATAGTAGAACTAGTTTTCATGAACATATAAAACAATTTTTCGACAGTTTTTAATCTTGATGGATACACCTTTGCCGATAGCGTCTGCTTGTCCTCTAAAACGTCATCTTCCGTGTAGTGGTCATCTTCGCTAATTCATTAGTTCGTTATTCTCCTCCAATTCCAATTAAAAAAGCAACTTTCATCATTAAAATCTCCTCATCTGGGACAAAAAACAAAAATTCGTTGACTTGTTCTCTTGTAAATACTTTTGATTTTTTTGCAGTATATCCAACATTTTTCTTCTTGATGAAACGTATTAAAGCGCCGTATTTATCGTTTTCCACACATTCCTTAAGTTCTAACGTGGAATATTTCGGCCATAAGGATGAGGCAGAATATTTCTCAGAGAGTTTTGCAAAATACACCAGCAACACCGTTTCTTCTGCACCTTGAATATGTTCTTTGTTTCGCCACTCACTTAACTGCCGATATTGTTTATTATAATGGATTTTAGAATTATCCGGAAGCAAGTCCAACCTCATAGTGTTGGCTGCAGCTAATATATCGTCAGGAATATAAAAATCTTGCATGGTTTTAATGACTTTTTGAAATGCCGAAATTAAATAACATAAAATCTTGTTGCTTTTATTTTCACATCGCCGTTGTCAATGATACGATAAAGCTTTGAATGTAGCTCGATTATTAGCGATTTAAAACCGTCTCGGATATTGCCAGGTGACTCGGCTGTCGCCTCGTCACCTAGCAATGTCCTCGACTATTATAAATCGCATAATAATCTCGTTATATTAATAGCTATAAAAGCTTCATATCAGCCCCGATCAGGCTGCATGAGTTCAAATTTAAAATCTAGATATTATTGAGGGATATCAAATCTTTCAAAATATTTCGGTATGTTGAGTCAAAATATTGACATATTTCAACTTTATTCAAGGTAGTAGTGAACAGGTTATTGATCGGGTGACATAATATCCGAAATTCAGTCTTTTAGAGCTTTTTGAGTGTGGAGCTACTAAAATCGGGTTTTGAAGGATTTTTGGCACCCGAAACTCTCTCCCAATTCTGTCAGAAAGTTGAAGATCTGTACGTGAATCAATATGATGCTAAAGAAGTGTCTGTAAGTAGTATGAACTTCTTCTCTGTGAGAAATCATTCTCATGTAAGAATATCGTTGTTTTTCTTGTGTTTGAAAGTTAACGGACTTCTACTGATCTACTGATTAAGCTAGAGAGTGAACAAGGAATATTGGGTTGTTCAAAACACGATACTCGGAGAGAACGAACAATTCGCAATGCTCGTAAAAAAAAGGATTTTGGCGATTGTAACAGCGAATCCAAGAGATTATATCAGACTTATTTCTACTCAAAAAAGTAGAGTACGCAAACTTAATGGGTGATATCGAAGAATTAGAGCAATTATTAGTGAACGGCAATCTGGCAATACAAAGATCGTCAATGATTAAATGCCATAAAGTGGCCATATCGATATAAATGGGCTTCATTTTCAGTATTTTTTATGAGTTATTCTCATTATTTTTGTTTAGTCGGATGTCTTCCTATCATTACTGTTATGATTATGAATTTATTTGACATTTAATAGATGGCTAGTTTTTTTTCATTCATAAAATCAATATTGTTCAGTACCAATTAGGGTGTGCATAGACTTATCATCGCACTCTACTCTATTTTGAAAAGTATATTTTTTTGTAGAAAGCTGTTCAGAAAATCTTCTGTGTCATGTTAGGAGTGATGAGCGCTAGATGAAGTTCTAAAACAATTGAGTCATATAAGTGAGGCTACTTTCTACGCTCCTGATAACTGAATCCCATATTAACTTCAACTAAACTATTTGGCACCCACAGGAAATTACTTGACCAAATTTCAGCCTTGTACTTCCAACGGTAAGAGAAATATCGAATAATAGTGACTCAGCACCATTGTAAATGAAAGCTTTTCTGCATACTTTTCAATTTACAATCATAACCCGATATATTTGATCTTTGTTAAGAGACATACTGTATATATATATATATATATATATATATATATATATATATATATATATATATATATATATATACATATATATATATATATATATATATATATATATATTAATATATATATATATATAAATATATATATTAATATAAATATATATATATATATATATATATATATATATATATATATATACATATATATATATATATATATATATATATATATATATATATATATATTTATATATATTTATATATATATATATATATACATATATATATATATATTATGTATATATATATATATATATATATATATATATATATATATATATATATATTATGTATATATATATATATATATATATATATATATATATATATATATATATATATATATATATATATATATATATATATATATATATATATATATATATATATATATATATATATATATATATATATATATATATATATATAGATATATATATATATATATATATATATATATATACAGGGTGTCCCACCGGGAAAGAACGCGATCTGTATATGGAAAACTACACATAGGAAACTTTTGAAAATTTGACAGTATACTAATGTTGATAGGGGCAACTCGATTAAAATGTTTTCAAGATGGTGGCACTTTCGGTTATACCGGAAGTAGATACCAACTTGCTTATTTTAAATTGGATACCCTATATATTAATACATTTTTAGATTCTACGCAAGATTTTAGGCAGATTTCATGTATTATGTCCTATACCTAAGTCTAAGCGTTTTTGACATATTTAGGTTTTTATGTCAAAAATGACGATTGCAAGCCGCAATATAATTATCAATTGTTCCTATAAGGATTCCCGTATTACTTACTTTGGGGTGGATTCCTTATTGAAAAAGACTTGCTTTAATAGATTTTGTATAGTATTTGGATACCTAATTATACAGGGTGTTCGAAAAAAAAGATCTAAAATGAGATTGAGAAAACTGACAAAAATCAATTTTTTCAAATGGAAACCCCCCATTTTTCTTATTTTGTAATATATAGCATTTAAAAAGAATGTAACTTTGTATAAAGTTATCTATACCTTAAATTTGAAGTTTTCGAAATATTGCCAATTTAATATTTTTATATGGCGATTTTGCATTTAATCGTTAAACAATTAGATCTAGGATAGCCACGATCGTATTTGACATTTCAAATCATCGTAATGGCACCCCGGTTAAATTATACAAACGAAAATTATTTAAACTTTTAAGGCTTATCTAAATCATTTTCATTTAAATGCTGAACTAATGAAAATATGGATAGCATAGGGATGATATTTGTGTTTCCGTAAAATTCTCAGAACTGACGATTTAGATAAGCCTGATTCTAATGCTATCTGCCTTGAAGATTTTGTTGGATATGCTTCAAAATATCCCAAAATTGCTATTTCAATATTTTCATTGTTAGCAACGGGTTTCTTTTTGTACACTTATGCCTTCACGGATCCAAAATTCTTGAAGTTTTCTATAATTCGTTTAACAGTATTTGGTGATGGTTTTTGTTTATGAGGATATCAGGTCGCACATGTATCACATGTTCTTGAAATAATTTATCACATTGTCCATAAATGATAAACAAGTTTAAATAATCTTCGTTTGTATAATTTAACCGGGATGCCATTACGATGATTTGAAATGTCAAATACGATCGTGGCTATCCTAGATCTAATTGTTTAACGATTAAATGCAAAATCGCCATATAAAAATATTAAATTGGCAATATTTCGAAAACTTCAAATTTTAGGTATAGATAAGTTTTTACAAAGTTACCTTCTTTTTAAATGCTAAATACTACAAATTAAGAAAAATGGGGGGTTTCCATTTGAAAAAATTGATTTTTGTCAGTTTTCTCAATCTCATTTTAGATCTTTTTTTTTCGAACACCCTGTATGATTAATTATCCAAATACTATACTATATTAAAGCAAGTCTTTTTCAATAAGGAATCCACCCCAAAGTAAGTAATACGGGAATCCTAATAGGAACAATTGATAATAATTATATTAGGGCTTGCAATCGTCATTTTTGACATAAAAACCTAAATATGTCAAAAACGCTTAGACTTAGGTATAGGACATAATACATAAAATCTGCCTAGAATCTTGCGTAGAATCTGAAAATGTATTAATATATAGGGTATCCAGTTTAAAATAAGCAAGTTGGTATCTACTTCCGGTATAACCGAAAGTGCCACCATCTTGAAAATATTTTAGTCGAGTTGCCCCTATCAACATTAGTATACTGTCAAATTTTCAAAAGTTTCCTATGTGTAGTTTTCCATATACAGATCGCGTTCTTTCCCGGTGGGACACCCTGTATATATATATATATATATATATATATATATATATATATATATATATATATATATATATATATATATACATATATATATATATATATATATATATATATATATATGTATACCGGGTGTCCACGGAAGGTGGCTCGCCCCTATAACTTTTTTGTATTCGGAGATAATGAAATGAAATTTAGAGGATCTGTTTAACGCTTAAAACTGCATTTTTTGACAAGTAACTCAACTTCATGGAACTTTCGTTTATACCGGAAGTGACATAAACTTTCGATTTTAAAATAGGACACCTGGTATATTTTCAGTTTTTTTGTCTCCATATTACATTTAAAATACAACTATGTATCATTTGTTACTTTTTGTAATCATTTTTTAATTTTTTTTCCGAAATAAAGTTTTATTCTAGAGGGCTATGGATGCGTTCAAATAACTAATTTCGGTCCAAAAATGTATGTTAGAATACAAATTTACTGTTTTCGATCAAAATGTTTCAGCTATGCGACGTTTGATTTTGAAACTTTTATTACTATTTTTTTCGAATGGCAACATGGAGGCTCGTCGGGTTAAAAAAAAAGATAATTTTATAACGATTAATTTGATACCGCACTCTATGTATTAGGTTGAAAGAAAACTTTCGATAAAAACCTGAAATCCCATGAACAACAGTTGCAAAAAGTGAAAAATGATACATGGTTGTATTTTAAATGTCATATGGAGACGAAAAAGCTGAAAATATACCAGGTGACCTATTTAAAAATCGAAAGTTTATGTCAATTTCTATTAAACCGGAAGTTACATGAAGTTGAGTTTCGTGTCGAAAAATGCAGTTTCATAAATTAAAAAGATCCTTTAAATTTCATGTCCGATAACAAATAAGTTATAGGGGCGGGCCAACTGCCGTGGACACCCGGTATATATATATATATATATATATATATATATATATATATATATATATATATATATATATATATATATATATATATATATATATATATATATATATATATATATTCTAAACCCAATAGGATACATACGTGTTATAGGTAGTCTAGAATAATAATCACAAAACTGTTCTTCTGAACTACTAAAAATGCTGGAAATATTTCCATTTTATTTGCATTCATTACATTCAAATTTTCTCTCAATATTCCTCCATATAATTCAAGCAGTTAGCATAATATCTGAGGAAGCCTTTGAAGAATGATGTTTCAACCACGCAAATACATATTTGAACGATCATTTTCTGTTATAATGTAGACATAAATCATACAGTGAGTAGAAATCAAAATAGAAATGGCTTTCCTTGCTCTATTATTTGTTACAGGCAAATATTTGCGAAACAGTACTGACAGTAATTTCTATCGGTGATATATGTCTCACACAGAAAACTTCAATTCCTTCAATAGATGCAATTATGCGAGGCTTCGACATTCATTCTGCTGAGAAAGTGGACGCAAATAATAATTTTTCCTATTGAGCAGCTTATTGAGTGTAATATACTAAAATAAGTCCACCTCCAAAATAGAAAAACGCTTTAGCAATTGATCTCCTGTACAAAGGTCGTACTTTCAACTAATTTTTGTTCTTTTCTGTATACAAATTCTTAACGCCCAATCTGAAGGAGTCTGCAAAAACGAATAAAATTTCTACATTTTGTACATAAAAATTGCGGCAGTAAGTTAAAACATTTTTGCCAAATAGCACCTCCCTTACATCAAATACAAAATTTCATCCTTTTAACTGGATTTAGAGTGGCTGATGTAGAGATGTGCAATGCTTGAAAATCCTCAAAGACCCTCCCGAATTTAAACAAAAAAACTTCAACGATGAAAGATATCAATTAAAATCAACAGTGTTCATTTTTCTAACTCATTCAGCAGAAGTTGTGAATCGGCGAAAAATTGCTATAATTAAAACGGATGCGGTTGGGGAAATTATTTAAAACCACTGCAGTGCACTTCTTCAATATTAACTCTATCCACGTAAAAAAATTTTACTTTCTAGTTCTATCTGAGTTAGCTGTGAAAGTCATTAAATCATCAGAAACCACAAAAAAATTGAAATTTTCACATAATTAGAGAAGCGATCAAAAATCTACAGTTTTAGAAGAGACTCCTTCGGCATCGTTGTTTGTCAATCGACGCAACAATTTTCAACTCTTCAACTAAATTTGGTTAGGGCTTGGGGATTCAGAAATCCTCCAAAAATTGTATTTTTCTGCTCCTTGCAGCCTCGTTAATGCCAGAGCAGGCTGAATTTCGGATATGTTGTGGGTAATATTTCAAAAAATATCAAAGATCATCCCATATACTAAATTTCAGCTCATTTGATTCGATGGGAACCGCAGGAGAGACCAATATCTACCAGAAAAAAAAAGGTAAAAAATGTGAGAAAAAAAACATTTCAAAAATTTTGATCTAGGAGGTCGAAACTACCCCTTTATTTCTATTTTGACATTTGATACACTGCAATAATTTATGATTTTTAAAAAAAATTCGTCTAAAAACGCGTGAGCAGCAGTAAACCGTCAGTAAGGTTATATTTTCTTCCCATTTTCGATTTTTTGCATACAATATATATATATATATATATATATATATATATATTTATATATATATATATATATATATATATATATATATATATATATATATACATAATTCCTAACTCATTAGATCTCTCCTACAAAATTTATTCATTGTATAGCCGTTAAAGAAAGTTCAAATAGATATGATACTTTAACTTTACTTAATTCAATGTGTGTTATTCAAAATTGTGAAATTATCGTTTATTTCCTTGACCTGTCATACTAAGGGCATCGAAATATACCACTCTTGTTTTGTCAAGACGAAAACACAAAATGAGAAACGGAAATGGCACCTAACCGTAGCCTCAAAAAGATGACATTTCGTTCTTCGTTTGATAATAACATATGCCTCAGAATTATTAGATTATATGAAACTGCTGCTTGAATATTGTAGATATTTTGATATAGTTTTACGTTTGAGCAGTTTATAATTGAAAGAATTTAATTACAAATGAATCACAAATAATAACAAACCAAAGTTTGTATATGCCAAAATTTTCACTGAATATATTCAAATTTTGATGGTTTCGTTCTGCCTGAAAACGCCAGATTTCAATTCTTTCGTTTTGACGCGATCCCCTTGAACTGCCAGTCCAAAAAATCTCGAAAATCGTGATCTGGAAGACCTGAAATGATCACTGTTTATTTTCGGTGCAATGCCATAGTTTGTTATATTCAGGCAGAGAATAGAAATACAAAAAACGAGTAATTAAAATCAGATATGAATAATTTTTTCACAACAAAAAGAAAACACTACTAACGAAAACGCTTTAGTACACATATTTATTGCATATAAAAAAGACTTTACTCATCATTTAGAATGAGCCATGAGAATGGCTCACTAATAGACGAACTAGCTATATTGTTTCTATAATCTTTCATATAAACTAGTAAAATAATTTTGTCTAGCTCCAAAAGTGCTAAAGAAAACAAATTATTTAATTTATTTCCAGCATTTATTTTAATAATAAATTTCATTAGTTAAAATGATATTTTATTTCTACTTATGTGGTTGATAATTTGCCTAATTTTGATGATAGTCTAAGAATGATAAATAATATTTAATTTCATGCCTTCTACAGCATTTTTCTAATCTTAATTGGGAATTGGCGCAAGTGAAACGACTTCTTTTGTGCCTTTTAATAAATAGAATATTCATCTCTGACTAATACTGGTGATCATCGTATTTGGGGCACCCCTATCTGGAACGAAGTTAATTACGTATGTTTTTCCCACTTTCCTGTTGTTATTTTTCATTTTTTTTCTTTCGTTTCTCTTTTTGACGCTGAGCATATGATTTCCATATTATCCCTCTGTAATGTATTTGAATAGTAAATAGTAAACAATAGGAATCACGTGTACATTAATTAGGTATATGTAAACAGTGAATACTTGTATCAAATTACACAATTCGGTTTACTCAATTTTCTATACACATTAATTTTGTATACACGTAATTTTAAAGTTGTGCTCGCAAAACTCTATAAGAATCATTACATTTGAAGAGTTACTAAGTTCGTATCATTTAAAAAGCCGGGAAAGAGAATGACAAATCCGAAATAATAACATCTCGTCAACGCCCCGGCATGTCATCCGCTTTCAATAATATCTTATTTGTCAATCGTTATGTGTCGATTTCTACCAGTCGCGTAATGACACTTCGTTTAAAAAATGCATTTGACATTAAGTCCAGTCAATGACCATTTTCCCGTGTATTTATCCCATACAGCACCGATTTTCATAAAAAATTGGATTTAAGATCTACTTACCATCTATTTCAAAGTCTACCCTGTGGCGGGGGTTGCTTTTTCCCTGGGTTGGGGGTGAAATATTTTTCATTAAAAATAAATGCGGAAATCGATACATTGACTAATTCAAAGGCACTTTTGTTCAATGAATTTCTTTCTGAAGTCAATATTTTTCCATATATTCGCGGGTGAAATTGTCAGTTTTCAGGTAAAAAACCACGTTTTCAGATTCTTTTTCGCGAATGACTGAAAAAATATGCATTGAATCGAAAAACATGTGGAAAGCAAATTTATAGCTTTAAAAAAAAAGAAAATCGTATTTATGATGTATTCAGGCCCAATACAAACGGAATCATTGCTTGTTGAAAGTTGACTGGTATTTACAATCGCCAAAATGGAAAGTTTCTACGTACAATAACCAAAAACCAATACATTTTTTGGGAAAACTCATGAAACTCATTCTAAAGTCCTTTGAAAAACCTAAATTTTCATTTTATATAAAAGCTCCTAGCATCAAAAGGAAGCAAGTTATGAAGAGAATAATGTCGATTCCTATTTTTTCGTTAGAAAAAAATAGTGAAAATCTCACCCTCACTTCCACCCCATTTGAAACAAATCGTTTCCACTTTATAATTCACTTCATTTATGTTTTTATAATACGTTCTGACTAATACATTTTGATTGTTTGACCAGTTCAAAGTAATTCTCTTTTGAAAAAATTGAGTTTGAAGAGAGAAAATCATTTTCGTAATTTAGCCAAAAATCACCTTCTTCAAAATAAATCATAAACTATTAATCATACGCAATATTCTGTGAAGTATGAAGTTGTATGTTTTTATCATTCAATTTTTTTTTATAGGATAAAAATTGAGTAAGATATCGCCATTTAAAGCTTGCGTGTGTTCGTACAAAGTACCTTTTTTGAGCCCTTTTGACATGAACCTTTTGAAAAATGAGATAACTTAGATGAGCTTATAGCTCTTAAAATAACCTACAAAATGCTTCTTTGGAAGACTTGATTGCCTAAAAACTAAGTGAGTTATGGGAGAAAAACCAAAAGCACATTTTTGTAAAAATTAAAATATGTATATTTAGTATATTGATGAATACCCATAGTGGTAAATACCAATCAACTTTCAACAAGCAATAATTCCGTTTGTATTTGGTCAGAATACATCATGAGTACACGATTTTCTTTGTTCGAAAAACTTCATAGAACAAAAGTTGCTTAGAATTCATCGATTTCTGTACTTACTTTCAATGAAAAATTTTTCAATCCCAAAAAAGGGCGGCATCCACCCTCAGAGAAGAAGCAACCCCCGGCAAATGATAGACTTTGAAATAGATGGTAAGTAGAAGCTAAATCCGAATTTTCATACAAATCGGTGCTGTATGGGAAAAATACACAGTTTATACTTTTTCTACCGTCATCGACTGGACTAATTGTGATGATGAAATTTTATCTGCTGTGAAGTTTTCTTCCCATGTATTATGACAAAAAAACGGGATCATGAATAATAATTTTTCACTTTTAAAAATATATCGCTTATATTTGAAAATGGTCAGTTCAATCAATATACTTGAAGCTTTAGGTCCATCTAAAACATATGTGAAATTTTAATGAAATTCTGTGATAAATTTGCTTAGAGGGAGGCTTTGGTATTTCAATGTAAATATTTGTTCAGATGATGAAAACTGAATAACAAACGTACCTACTTTTTAATTTGGAATGTTCTGGAATATAACACAGAACATCTGCTCCACAACAGATGTGAAACCAGCCGAATTTATTTGAAAGATGAGCCTGAAAAATTATATTATTCCATGAAAATAAGAGAATTCCATTATGTATTAAAAAAGCTTTTAATATAAATAAATAGAAACAGTCGTTTTGGTACTAGAGTTTAATTTGGAGAAGTTTATTATGAAATTTCTTATAATAAACTTTGTGTGGAATGAGTTTTGTTGAAGCAAATTCAAAACAGTGCAGTTTGTTATCTATGAAAAATACATTCATAATAATGGTATCATCATACGCTGCCTCGTGTACTTGAATTCTTCAATTCCTTAAGCTGCTTCCTGAATGCGCCGACGCAGTTCTTCAATTGTGGCTATTGGTTTTTTGTGAACGTTTCATTCAAAGCCTCCTCAAGATAAAAAAAAAATTACACGCGGCTTGTAACAAGATTTTTATCAAAAAGCCCGGAGCCTCCCTTAAAGTATAGAGTAAACAATTCGAACGAAGTATATTATTGTCATTTATAAATAATTTGTTTTAGTCATGGAAGGTAACCTCATGTGAAGGTAGTAATAACTTAATAACTTTCGAAGAAAAACATCGGGTGAAAAACCATTTCGGAAATTGCATAAAGTAAGCATGTTTTTAACATAGTTGGTCACCCATTATAATTTTGTTTTTTTTTTCTAAAACCTAAACAAACACAACAAAAACGAGAAACTAAAAATTTGGTTTTCAAAATTTTTTTTTCATTATTCTTTTCTGAGCAGCCGCTGTGCCTTTTACAAGTACACTAGCATACCACAATTCTTCAAGGGATATTCCTTAAAACAGCTGTAGTTTTCATGCTGTGTTATATATTTAACTTTGTTATCTAGTGTACGTGCTTCATCAAGAAGAGGTAGTGAACTATATCGACTACTTCACCTTTTTCCTTCCACCGAAATAAAGATATCAGTCACCAAATGAGTTTCGTAATCTTGAAAGAAAAGAGGAATACAATGCCAACACACTTTGAAATAATAATAAAAAGGAGGAGATGCGACTTTTTGAGCTGAATAGTATTTATTGACATGAAGTATGCCAAATATAAGTTGGCATGAATCGCTGAAAGCAGAACGAAGTTATAAGCTCCAAAAATTACTGAATCGTTTTTAAATGAAACAATGTTGGTTGGCTTGAGTATATCTCGAATGAATATATATATATATATATATATATATATATATATATATATAATATATATATATATATATATATATATATATATATATATATATATATATATATATATATATATATATATAATATATATATAAATATATATATATATATATATATATATATATATATATATATATGTTTCCGATTCCTCCTAATTCGATTCGTGGAGTAGGCAGATTGAGGCCACGTATCTGAATTATCTCCCTTCTAATTCTCCTGAAGATGGCTTCGCAAAAGGAGCCCAAACGTCGAGATTTTTCAAATCTTTTACGCGGTTCATAATAAAAAATAATAAGCACAGAAGATTAGTTATTTGTTATGAACTGAAAATCTGTTTATGATACAGCAGCTTCCTCAAAAGACTCAAGTTCGCTCAGTAATGAAATACTTCTCTCGTGCTTGGAGCTTTGCACCATTACGCTCCTCACGCATACTTGGCTCGATTCATAAAAAGGATATTGACGCTAATAACGACGAACTATCACTAACCGATCACCTCCATTCACTTTAATATCGGAGAAAAGTTGCCACCTTATATTTCTTTCACAAAAATTATCACGGCAGGTATCCTCTAGAGATTTCCTACATTATTCCACCAGTAACACATTTCACTCATCACACAAGGTATGCAGATCATACACACTCATTTGTCGTTAACATCTCAGCAGCTATAAATTTATGTAACGCTCTACTCTTTGCGGTTTGCTACGACTTGAAACGATTTAAATCTAGCGTAAACCACCATTTATTACCCCGACGCGAAGCTAAAGGGGTTATAGTCTCACGACAAAAAGTTGGTAACTGGCCCTATTCTAATAATTCTAACGGATATCGATAGAACACATATGATTTCATTAGGGAATTTGAATTCCCAATTTTTCTCAACGAAGAATAAAAAATTATAGCGTTTTTTATATAGGCATTACAACATGCGCATGCGCCAAGGTCGATATGTACGAAGTCCTACAAAACATGCGTCGAAGTGCTCTGTGTGCCACGGTAACCAAGCGACGTTGATAGCTTAAGCTTGATTCTGCGTCTGTATCTGCTTCCCATCCATAGAGATATCTTATCAATTTGATTCATAATTTGCAGCAAAATGAGCCGGGATAGGATATTCAAATTCGACAGTCAAACAATGAATTTTTTTGCTAAATTTTCACGGATTTTATTCGTAATATCGACTTATTAATACATTTATTGCAATTTTCCTTCATTTCATTGGTAAAATCGACTTTCATTCTTATTTAATTTATATAATAGGTACATTCAAAAAATATTGACGACATGCACATGCGCCGAGGGGTTTCATCATACCTAGTGCTACGCCGTAGGGTGTCCTTCATTTTCGTGCGTTAGGAGAACTCGATTTTCCCGAAATTTCCTCATAACATAAAAAACGTATTTTTACGAATACATAGTTTTCGCTGAGGAAATACACTTGCGTTTCATTTCAAATCCAATTCGAAAATTGGGTGACTCTAAATTTCTTCCACATAATTTCGTTTAATAAATTTTCTTTCAGAACTGGAATATAACACGTTTTCATCATTTTGTTTAAATAGCTTTCTCTCAAAATTGGAATATAATAGGTTTTCATCCATCACGCAATACGAGATTAGTCATTTTTCTTTCATAAAACACGCATTCCAGAAGCTGATGGAAAATTTTTCTGCACTTATAGTGCCAGTATAAATTTAACACATATATTATGTATGTATTCAATGGAATGTGTAATATCGATTTTTATTAATCATGATAAATATTGATGTTTACTATACGAAAATCGAGAAATAATTATTTCTGAAATATTCTAATATAATGAACAAGTATATAATCATAGATTGAAGAATTACTTTGAATATTAATTTAGCTTTCTTTTTTTCGATGAAACCACAAAATTTACTAATCCATCCTGTGTAGATTATATATGTCATATATACTGTTGGATAGGCAAGTCCTTTCTTATGATGAGGCACGTTGAGTGGTCCGACAGTTCTTTGGACTAGGACAGGATAACCTTCCAGAGCGTCAATTTTTCAATAGCACATGATTTTTTATATGAGTTCGACGTGAACTATTTGGTATCGTTAGACCGGGTTTAGCCTCTAGATCATTGGTTTTTTTAAAGTGATATTACCTTCAGAAAGTGGATAAAAATAAAAGATTATTTTTATCTATTTATAAATGAAACAATGATAATATTTAATTTCAATTTTTTTTTTGAGTAAATTTTATGTTAGAGTGGTGACTGTATTATTTCAATGAGATTTTTGTGACTGCATAGTCTTAACTAACTTTTGAATCCTTGCTTGAATACTTAAACCCAAACACATGTCGGCAAGATTTCGGTGCTTGTTTTTCATTATCAAAACAGTCGAGAATCTCTGCTCACATAAATATGTCGATGAAAACAAAGTTAAATAACATATCTTGAATCTATGGGAAATAAATATCTTTTTGAATCCGAAAACCTTCAAGATTCGTTTCTGCCTCTTGTTTGTCGTGTTGCATATCGATCAATTTTTTTTCAATTTCATCAAGAAATTTAAAAACTCTGACAATGAAAGGATTGCGAACCAGTTTCTGAATACCTCGCAGTCCGGAAAATAAGGACTGAATAATTCACTTTTCAAATTCGTTAAATGGTGTATCATGTCTGTAACACTTCTTTTTCGTTGGCATTGTGTTCCCCAATTATTTTATATAAATAATTATCAAACGCAGAATAGTTGTCACTTTTGATCTTCTTGATCCATAACTCGATTTTAGCAATTAACGCATTGATTTTACCTTCATATGCAAATATATTGCCAATACCGTGAAACATCAAATTTCTTCTTTGTTAACTCTTGGAGTTGAACGTTCAATTTATTTATTTGAGCAAGAGCAAAAAAATCGACTGAACAATACTAGTCATGCACGAGACTACCTAATGAAAAAGAAAATAACCACCAACTTACGTAAATTGCTGCAAGAGATCAACTATTCAACAGGAAACTGAAAATTGGCGATAACATAATAATAATAATAAAAATAATAATTTAATTTCCTTCTGACAAAATAAAATTTGTATAGGAATTGTCGAATGAACAAGAAAATATCACATTTTCCTTAAAAAATCTTCTACAGAATATAAACATTTATCAACCAACATATTTTTCAACTTAGCCCTAAATACTTTTAGACTAGGGGACTCAATGATAGACTTTGGCAGTTTGTTGAAAAATTGTGGCCCCAAAGAGTCAGGTGACTTACATCCTACCTTATACTTATTGTAAAGAACATACAAATCATTTTGCTGACGTGTATTAACCCTATGTTTATCTTTCACTAAATTAAAAATACCCTTATTAGTATAAACATAGATACATATTTCAAAAACAAATAAGCTTGGAAGAGTTGATATTCCAAGTTTTTGAAAAAGGCACTTACAGGAATATGAACTGGAAACACGAGATATACATCTAATTTTTCTTTTCTGTGATAAAAAAACTTTACAAGCAAGAGATGACCAACCCCAGAAAATGACACCATATCGTAATCTCGATTCTGCTTGAGCATAATAAAGAGATACTAGTTGTTTTTCATCTAAAACAGTGCGCAATTTTTTAAACATATAAACAACACTATTCAATTTTCCCGAAACATATACGCAATGATTTTTAAAATTGAGACATTCATCCGAATAGATTCCCAAAAATTTCACATTCTTACTTTGTTCAAACAGATTTTCCCCTGCATAAACATTTACTCTAGAGCACTTCCTCTGGTAATTATGAAACCGTATAAGAGCCGTTTTATTACTGTTAAGAAACGAGGAATTATCACCAAACCATCTATTCGCTGCATCTACTACTACATTACATTTGCGTTCCAAACTACTATCTAGTTTTTCAGATACTAAAAAAGAGCTATCATCAGCATAAACAGTCATTGCATCGGCAGATATACAGTCAATATCATTTATATAAAGAACGAACAGGATGGGGCCCAATATAGAGCCTTGTGGTACACCTATGTTTACATTCACACATCTAGAACTGATCTATTTTTCCGTTTTCTCATTGCTAAAAAAAATGCTAACATATTGTTTTCTGTTCTCAAGAGATGTCTTTATCCATTTTAAAGCAGAATCATTTATTCCATATTTCGATAATTTAGCTAATAAGACCATGTGATCGACGCAGTCGAACGCCCTGCTGAGATCACAAAAAATCCCAACAGGGCACTCGCCTGCCTCGATCTGTCGTATTACTCTATGATAAAATGAACCTATAGCTGTAATCGTTGATCTTTCTTTCATGAAACCATGCTGGTCCACAAATATGATATTGTTTTCAAGTAAGAAACTATTTAACCTATCCAAAAATGCATATTCAAAAATCTTAGACAAACTCATTGGTACAGTAACTGGCCTATAATTAGATATATTCATAAAATCATCTTTCTTGTATAACGGTGTCACCTTACCGGTTTTCAAAATAGATGGAAATGCTCCAGAACAAAATGAGAGATTGACCAAAAAAGTTAAGGGTTTAATAATATACCACAAAACATTCTTAACCAAGAAACTTGGAACATGATCAGCGCCTGATGAATGTTTATTTTTAAGTTTGCTATTTAACAAATCATATAGCTCACCTTCTGTAAATGGGCATAGAGAAAATTTCGAGGGAGATCTGCACTCTACAGATGACTCAACAGGCACATCCACTCGATCATTCTGTGGTATCTTATTTCGTATGTCATATGGAATATTCTTAAAATAATCAGTGAACAAATTAGAAACAAAGAATGGATCCGAAATGCAATCATCATTATGTTTAATTAAAAGATTCTTCCTAATTTTTTCCTTTTTTGTCAATTCAGCAATTATAGTCCAAGTAGTTTTATTTTTATCCAAACTATTTTTTATTTTATTCTGATAAAACTCCTGTTTTGTCTCTTCTATTAATCTGTAATGATTCTTTTTTGCATTTACATAATACTGCCTCAGCTCAGGAAATCTATACTTTAATGAATTGAGGTTTTTCAACTGTGAACTAGAAATCTTGACTTGTTGGTTTACCCAAATCTTTTTATTCTTATTAACCCTCTCGGTCACGAATTAAAACTATTGGAGCGAAAAATCTGAAATTTACTGTGATGAAAGTTATGATTTTTTGAAAATTTTTGATGTTAAATTCAGATTTTCAAAATGCTCCGTTTGGGCACTATGACATGTCCCCAATTGAGGACATCATGAGCTGATGGAAGACAAAAAATTTTCAGAAATATGTTCAGAGGGTAAAATATCAATATGTTTTATTAAAATAACATCACAGAGTATGGTATTTCATGAATGGTCCATTTTCGAAGTACTAAAATGTATAAAATTCAACTTTTGCAGAAATAAAATAAAAGTGCTGTTATATTTACCTAGATGTTGCGTTTACCGCTAGCTCACAATGTCCTCAAATTAGGACACCACACTTTCAAAAATCGCTGATTACAATATGCACAAAAATCACCAAACACAATTACTTTGGAACAAGTCTACACTTATTGTGAACGTGAACAAACAGTTTTCAAACACGTGGTCTAACGAATATAACCAAAAAAATAAATAAACAGTAGAGC
The DNA here is from genome assembly GCA_030704885.1 of Cynegetis impunctata. NCBI lineage: Eukaryota > Metazoa > Arthropoda > Insecta > Coleoptera > Coccinellidae > Cynegetis > Cynegetis impunctata. The sequence continues at coordinate 476,277 of JARQZK010002917.1, read as the reverse complement.
GCTACACTGCTGTCACAGCTACCCTACGGAAACCTATATTTCAAATGAATGAATTTTTTTTCCATCAGCTTGTAGGTGGCAGCACATATATTTATTTGGAAGTATATGATGTCCACAACTGAGAACAATGTGACAGAGAAGTAGGAGCAAGCGGCACTTCATAGGAAAAAATCCAAAGTAGGTTGTCCTCAATTGAGGACAAGGTGAGCGAGAGGGTTAATAAAATGCTTCCTTAGGGGAAAATGTGTATTAAAATGATAAATAAATGAATCATAAAATATTTCAAAACCTGTATCGAGGTCATACGTTGCATACAATTGACACCAATTTTCTGAGGAGAGATCCCTTTGGAAGTTGGCAATATTTTCATTAGAGAATGATCTTTTATAACTGGATGTACCGAAATTCACTGACTCCGAAACATTCATCTCGTAAAACACTGTTCGATGATCGGAAACATTACTATCCAAAACACAAACAACTCCGTTTTTATCAAAATTATCAAAAATGTGATCCAAAGAAGAGATACTGACGTCGGTAACTCGGGTCGGCCATCTCACCCTAGAGGCCAAATTAAAACCTGCCAACATTTCATAAAAATTTCCAAAATCTATGGTTTCTTTATAAAAATTGGAATTAAAGTCACCACACAATAAAATATTTCTACCCGGTTTATATACAAAATCCAATATATCCAAAATTCTGTCAAAAAATACATCAGTACTACCCGAAGGTGAACGATAAAAAGTAAGAATTAAAATTTCATCACATCCCTTACACATTTTTTTGGGTTTATACCTTATTCCACAAACTTCTATATCTCTTTCAATACAAAACCTGTCTAGATTGATACTTGAGAATGACAGTCCATTTCTCACATAAATACCAATTCCACCTCGCTTACTGTCAGATCTACAATAAAAATTTGCCAAAGAATAGCCGTCAATTACATAACTATCTACAGATTCATTCGTACACCACGTTTCCACAAAACATAAAACACTTAGGTTTTTAAAGTCAGAAATGTCTATACAAAGTTCATTAATCTTTCCAGAGTTTAAACCCTGAATATTTAAAAGCATTAGCTTTGGATCAAAAACTAAGTCTGTGGATTTTCCCTCATCCTGAGTTGTAAAAAACGTCTGATACAAGCATTCTCTGGCCATATAGCTGGATCCATGGCACTCTTGAAATTAGTCTGATAAATACCGACCTTAAAAGAAGAGTACAAGTCTGGTTGTTACTTCTGGAAAATTGGGTTTCAGAAATTCCATTAATTGCTCTTCCTTTGTTTGTGGCTCTAGTCGGTAAATATGTAGTTCCACCAACTTTGGAACTCCTTTAATTGAATGCGAAATACCATTTTCCTGACATATTGAAAAGAAATTATGAAAATATGTTAATACTCCTATTTCTGAAAAACATACAACCTTGACAGCATATTTCCAAGGCCAATGCACCTCTGTGTGGAAAAGAAGGCTTTAGTTTTCAGAGTTCGTATCAGAGCATAATTGTTTGAGAAGACGAATATTCATTGCACTGCTTTTGATGAAGTAAAAAATTTTTATAGCTATTTTCAACGGAATAGCCAAACATTCTGAGAGGGTTTTGGCAGCCAAAGATTGCCGTCGAATAACGAAATGTGTTGATATTGCAGATGCATTTTTCGTTTTTATCAATGCAGCAAGACCAGAGTGAGAACCAAGCATAGCAGGAGCACCATCCGTACCCGCAAGATTTTTCCACTGAAGACGATATTCCTGAAAATATAGACTTATTTCATCCATAACATCAACACCCTGCGTCGTTTACAGTTGTTTGGAAAACAGTTACTCTTCTTCTAATGATTTATTGTCATGCAGAAATCGAGCAAATATAAGTAATTGCCAGCATTGTGAAACGTCATCAGCTTCATCACATTGCAGTGCAAAATAAGGACTGCATATATTAAAAAGTCGAGCAGAGTGAAGGGGCTGAAATGACCAAACGCGACTTATTCAGTATTTTTAGGATGGCTTTGTGGACTACCTCGGGTGCTTCCAGGAACCACCAGTGGTCCGTGGACCACTGCTCTACATGGACAAAAATGGATGCCCTTGGTTGTCAGGTCAGTTTGGAACAAGCCTAGGGTTCAAAAATTAATCCAAATCAAAAACTTCTCACATGAGCGCAATACGCTTAAAAATTGGTACAAAGCATTCTCTTCGCTTATTAATACATAGATATAATGAAAAATGGATCCTAATTACACTTATCACTTCAGTTGTTCTGATGGCCTTATCGTACCATCATTTCCGACGACGATGATGACATAACTTATTCAGTTTGGATCTTCGTTCCCTGCCGCGTGCAGATCTGAGATTGCATAATTCAGGAATAGCTAGAACGCGTTGTCATGAAATATTCAATGATTGTCAATCACTTTTGCGGCGTGGCGCACACGTACTGATTAAGCCGATTAGGATGTCACTTGCTGAATTTGAAACTCTCATATTTCACACTTTATCACTACCTATGCGAAAATCAAAAAAATTTTTCAAACCATGTGAAATATATATATATATATATATATATATATATATATATATATATATATATATATATATATATATATATATATATATATATATATATATATATATATATATATATATATATATATATATATATATATATATATATATATATATATATATATATATATATATATATATATATATATATATATATATATATATATATATATATATATAATCTAAATCCCAATAATACCTTTCGGTGTTTGGGCCTCGAAATAACATAATACTCTATTACTACAATTTAGACTTAATAATTTTCTTCCATTCATCCCTGTTTGCCGCCAACGCTCTAGCTTCAAAGATGTTCTTCCCCTTTCTTAGAATTACTTTTGCAGCTATATCGTCCCAAGTCATTCTAGGTCTCCCTCTTTTTCTCCTGTTGTCCACCCTCGCCTCCCATATCTGTCTCGCAGTTCTTCCATTCGCATCAAGTGCCCCAACTACCCCATCTACCTTCCTCCAACATAATCCTCCATTGACTTTATCTCCAATTATTTCCTAACATCTTCGTTTTTCCATCGATCCAATCTTGTTATAGCCTTTACACTTCGGAGATACTTCATTTCACTTGCCTGTGATTTGCTTCTGCTCCTTTGTGTAGTAACCCATGTTTCACATTCGTAAGTAAGTACCGGTCTAAATATGCTCTTATACACTGTCATATCGGTTTTTTCCTTCATTTCCCTTTTCTTCAAAAAATTTTCTGTTCAGAGCAAAATATAATTTATTTCCCTTTTCTATTCTATTTTCAATATCCCTTTCTTGACTACCACTGCTATCAATATCCACTCCTAAATATGTGAAGCTATTTACTTTTTCGATTTGTTCATTGTCTACTGTTATTTGCACATCCTCATCCTCCTCTATATCCGTTATCTCCATAACCTTAGTCTTTTTCTTGTTTATTTCTATTTGATACTTTTTCAATGCTTCGTTCAAAATATCCACATTCCTCTGTAATGCAATTTTCGAACCTGCTATTAAAGCAATATCATCTGCAAAAGCCAATGGAGAAACCTTCATCTTTCTTATTTTCTTGTTTCTGATTATCAGAGTTCTCATTTTATCCTTCGTTTCTTTTATGACCTTTGTTTAACTGAAAATACATGGTCTTGTACACTTCTTCCCTTCGTGAACTATACATGAGAATAAAAATAGAAAAAAGCAACTGTTTCGGTCTTATCTACCCTCAGCAGTGTTGTTTATGCGTGATAAAGTGATTCGTCAAACTGTACTTTCCTCACTATAAGGACCTCCCGCCACTAGCATGAAATCCGAAACAATAGATCTCCCGAAATCAGTATCGTAAATCTCTGTAGATACTTATGATATTAACATTGGTGCGTCAGAGTCTATATCTTGGTGTTTGAATAACTACATATAATCACGGAAAAACGCATCACACATGCTTTTACCAATCGTTAATATTATTTTCTAATTTCATCAGAAGTATATTGAATATATGCTCTAGCCAGTTGGCGAAATGATTTCAGAACTAAAAACTGCGCACTCATGCCTTAACTGTGAATCATGTAATAATGTATATAAATTTTAATCTAAGATGTATTTTAGTTTTGCTGTGGTTTTTTTTTTGCTTGTGGTTCAAATTCAAAATTCAACATTAACCGCCATTTGTTGAAATCAAAGCTATTCTTCAATAAATCAATCAACGTAACGACTGGCTCTTGTTGAGCTTGGGCAGATTTCTCGGTAGGTTCTTCAGTTAATATTAATAATATTCAAGAAAAGAGTTCTGATTCATTTTCAAGTAGACACATAGTACTTGAAGTGATCATAGTTCTAGAAGAAAGTAGTTCAACCTTTCAAATTATATTCATGCTGAAACTGAAAGATTTTCTGTATTGCCACGAATATCATGTAACAAAGTACCCTATCGATAATTTCTTCCTTATTTCTATATTTCTCCTATTTAATTTTCCACAAGAAGAAAACATTAACTTTACTTAGCGGAAATTCGTGCTAAAAGTCTGTTTACGCCAAAACAGTTATATGCTCTATGAGACCCAAGTTCTTACAGCATTAAAATATTCTTGGAGTATGTGACTAACCTTTTACACATATTGTCATGTGTCATTTCTTGCATAATTCCAGAATCAGAAGGAATTATCTTTTCTTAACGTAAAATCTTAGATATTATTGAATTATTGTCATGCAAAATCAGGCTAAAAAGAAATCGAATTATATATGTATCGAAATGAAATAACATGTCAGGTTATATAAGATATGAACTCTAATTGAGCCTCACACGAACATGTCATATTTCCAAGTCCGCTGCACATAGCTTATTCATCTATCTCGAGCTGAAAATCTTTTATTGCTGCTTTATGGAGCTCAAGTTCGTACAGTATCAAAAGATGCTTGGAACATGTCACTAACCTTTCACCTTCATTTGCTCGAATAGCACAGAATGGTTTCCAACTAATGTCTCCTTTACTGATATTATCACCTATCATTTGCATCCAATTCTTGCATTACTCCACAAGAAAAAGAAACAATGTTTTCTAACGGAAATTTTTAGGTATTATTTACGTATATGTCAATAATTATTACTGCTATATGAGGCTCAAGTTCGTACAGCATTAGAAACTTGCTCTCAAGCTTAGAGCATGTCACGAATTTCTTCCTTTTTTTCGCTGGAGTAGTAGAGGAAGGTTGCCGACGTCTCGTTTACAGATATTATCGAAGTAGGTGTTCTGCAGCAATGTCTTCTATAATTCTACCAGAAGCTCACCATTTTGCTATGCACATTTTAACAACTACAACATCATTCCAGCAGAAATCGTTTCTAATCCTAACCTCAAATCTACTATAGAATACTAAACCGGAGTATTTCCGGTTAGATACAATATGCTTCGGTTCAAATTCAGTCCATCTGCAATATTGGTCCTCAGAGAATAATAAGAGAGAAGTTACATTGCAAAACTTGGATATTTATTCTATGATCTGTACACCTGCCATTGTAACAATCAGAGATTAGACTAGTCAGTTATCCTACTGTTTATATATAAGTCCATTAATTGACCATCCTCGCGGCTTGACTTTGGCCGAGCATCCGAGTAAGAAGTTTTAGTTTGTTTGTAAACTAATATAAAATATAACAACAATCTTAATATTTGACATTGACCTACTTCCAGTACACACCATTTATTCAAATCATGGCACAGTTCTTGAAAAGAGAATTTCACAAAAAAAACCGAATTTATATAGGTGCGCAAGATATAAGGAAATAAATTGAATATCCCATGAAATACGAAGATAACCAATACATCAAGAAGCAATTCTTCGGTTTTACAATTACCGAGTAGGTTTCACATTAAATTTTTTTTTAATTGAGTTTGTTCATTAATATACAGTATATTCAGTCAATTGTTGCCTAATTATAAATTGGTTCCGTGTACGGAGCCTTTGGAATGGAAATGGTCAAGAAATTGCGGTTGAACTATTCATTTCTATACGGAGAACAGCAGCTTACAGAGAAAATCTATGAGTATAGTCTTCAAGAGTAAAATAACTGAATCGCATAACATAAGTATATGAAATTTATCAAGCTGTCAGTGAGCAGTACGAACTTTTCTCTGTTTATCTATTTTTGGCATTCAATTTCACGGTTCAAGAACGTCAGGACCACAAAATCGCTTAATCAGATTAGTGAATAATATGAAGACGAAGAAACTGAAATTTACTTCAACTTTGCGTGTGAGCAAGCTGCGGTTACACCCCATTCCACATTACACAAACGATGGCGAACTTTCGGCGATTGTTTCGACATGGAGTGACGAGGGTCTCATTTTGAATGTCAAGTCTGTTGGTGTACCTTAGAAACCACAGGCACAGGGATATCATTGATCATATAGGGAGGAAAACTTCAAGCTCTTGAAAGTTCTGGAAAGTTCAGTCCGGTCGTTAGCATTTCCGAGATAATTTTCCCGAATGACTGGAATGACACTGCGCAGAACAAACATTATGATGAGGGTTGCCCGATTGACAAAAATTATATAGTACAAAGTAGTGAATTTCCTTTTCCTATATATACAAGGAAATACACTATTGCTGTGAAGTAACCTTACTTATTAGCTTGAGAATACTAAGTAACTAATTTTCTTGGAATCACCAAACTCAATAGACACATGTATTCTCCAGTGAAGTGTCGCGAAGAATTTCAATGAACTAATACTGTTAATTAATATTTTGTTGATTTCTTGGTGAAACATTATCTGATGAATCCTTTTCTAGTCAACAGTAAAGACAGACAACTGATCATTGAAAAAACAGACGTATATCAACTCTATTGTAGTAATTGTGATGCTTTTCATATAAAGGATTCATTCTATATAATAAAAGCAACCACTTCGTAGCTTTAGATTCCGTAGGAATTTTACGTACAGATATAACGGGTAAAAACACAGACCTTCTAGAAATTCTTGTAATATCGAAGGCGAAAGGCCGTTATCCTCGAGTTAACTACCAATTGATTTTTAGTTTATACCCTTTGATGCATTTGGTTATACATACCACTAGACTTGAGAATTATAATCAATCTCACAAATGAGGGGTCTAGAACATAGGCGGCAATCTCCCTTTTTCGACAAAATGAGTTAAATATATAGAAATATAGTTGTGAACACGCTTAAACGATTTAAATAAGAAATGGGAACTAAATGCGGCAAAATTCCATTGAAATTCTATGTTCAAATTCAGGGTTAGTTTCAAAACCGGCAATCTCCAGGTGTCAGTTGGTAACAAAACAGGCAAAGTATCAAACAGCCAATCAGACTGCCGCAATGAGATTATTATGGCGCTAGTCACGTTATTTACTTTTCTTTGGCTTTAATCTCATTCCAATCATCGCTTAGAGAGTGTGTTAGTTAAAAAAAAATAATATTGCATGTCAAACAAGAGAATTGCGATTAATTGCAGACTGGATCGGTTTTCCATTCAGGCGAAGACTGTGATATCTATAAGTGGAAAGAAGCAGTTTCAGCATATCCAACATCTACTGCTTCTTGGAATTTTGGATTTGCACAAGCAAAAAGATTTTACTTGACCTACTGTAGAAGTGGTAACGTTTCAATAAGGAAAAACCCACATTATAGGAAAGATCTTAATATCGCAAAAAGCATTTTTAATGAAGGAAAAACACCTAAATCTATTCGTCCAACATCAATTTATCGCAAGTAATCTCAAAATAAAAAATGTGAAAAGACTACTGTCTTGAAAAACACTTTGGAGAGAGATACAGGAGTTCTACAACAAGGTTATTGATGACGAAACAGTGATAACAAATTCATAGAAAACCAATGACTATCACACAAATTGCGAATTTGTTGAGGAGTCATCAGATGTTTTGATTTAGCTAAGTATAACTACTGCTATCTGTTAATATAAGGAAAACAAATCTCCTGTATTTTGTTATTGCTTCAACAATCCTCTGGTATTTTGTTTCAGCTAACCAATACATATTTAGAACCAAACGTAGCAATCTCTCACAGTGAGAAGCAAAACCGACAAACTCCAATTTTTAAATCATTTTTACAAAAAACCGTGAAGCATTCTTTGAGTTCTTTAAAGTCAGTATATTTTTCAACCTTCATAATTAAATAAAAGTAAATAAAACAATCCTAAACCATTCCAGGAACCTATAAACAGTTTGTTACCGTTATCGAAAATTATTTAAAATGGAGATTGCCGCCTTTGGTTCTAGACCCCTAATAATACTTTTGATAATGAAAATTCGAAACATTGTTAAATAAGTTCTAATATATTGTCGAATATTAAATTTGCTAACTGTTTTCTTCAAGATTCATCGAGTAGTTCGATGTACTAATTTTAGTGTATTCACACTATTTTAAACTATAGACGAATATAATGTCAAGAAAATTTAGAAATGCCAGATTATTTCAAGCAATGATTTCGGTATTATTACTGCAGATTGGTTGCGAGAACAGGTAGTTTAGTATTCTTAAGAATTGACTGATAAAACTTGTAGAAATTTTAGTATATCTACCTTTCTTTCGAGTTATCTGCTTTATTTTCAGATAGTACTATGTTAATACATTTGCTTGTTCACTTTAAATTTCAATATATATGGGACGACAACCTGGAACATTTAGAGATTTCAATATAACGCTAGGACTCAAGTTGAATCAGTTTTAAATTGCATTACAGTTCTTACTCCTAAGTAATAGTGAAAATGAAACATTTTTTTCAAGGATTTAGTCGAACGGATTCGTATAATCCAATTTTTGATAAATAGTCGTATAATAACAAGGATATATTTCACTACTCCAATATTTGCCAACACACCGAAAGATTTTCCACGTAGGGCAGATAATTCCACGCTCCAAGATTTATATACATACAAACAACCGGAAGCATCTGTCACTTGAGCGAACACGGCTAGAAAGGGATCGCCCAATATCCAATACGGCACCCACTTCAGCGTGGAGCACCAGTGCACTTCTCCCTCGCAATATCCAGCGGTACATCAGGGGTTTATATTTTAATCGATAACAAATTCGAGATTATGCACGATCCTCAGTGTGTGAGAAGTGTTTATTTCGGCAATATTTATCGGCTTCGTACGTCGACCGAGCTTGTCAATATTTGATAAGGTGAATTACATTCCGGAGAGTCTTCCTTGTACTGGTTTTCTTTATGATGTAGATTTTGGGGATAGATACCTGTGAATGAAGGACGGAAATATTGTTTTGTTGTGAAACGGGAGTAGACTGGGCGATGAATTATGTGAATCAATTTGACGGAGATTTCTTTTATAAATCTCAATATGGAATATTGTTCTTTTCTAGGATTACATTGTTTGAGCATTGAATAATACAGAAACTCCATCATCAGCAGCGCTCTGCATTTAAAGTCGTGTTTTCTATGATCACATTGGATGTAATGCAATAATTTATTATTTTTGAACCGCCAACTGCTAAGCCTTTTTTCGTAATCCCATATAGTCCAGTCAATGACCATTTTCCCGTGTATTTATTCCATTCAGCATTTTCATAAAAAATTGGATTTAGGTTCTATTTACTATCTTTTTCAAAGTGTACCCTGTGACGGGGGTTGCTTTTTCCCTGGGTTGATGCTACCCCTTCTTGGGGATGAAATTTTTTCATTGAATATAAGTGCGGAAATCGATACATTGACTAATTCTAAGCAACTTTTGTTTTATGAATTTTTTTCTGAAAGTCAATACTTTTCCACATATTCGCAGGTGAAATTATCAGTTTTTCGGCAAAAAAAACCACGTTTTCAGATTTTTTTTCTAAATAACTGGAAAAATATGCACTCAATCGAAAACAAATGTAGAGATAAAATTTAAAGCTTATAGAAGAAAGGAAATCGTGTATTCATGATGTATGCAGACCGAATACAATCGCCAAAATGAAAAGTTTCTACGTACAATAACTAAAAACCAATGCATTTTTGGGGAAAACTTATGAAACTTTATTAAAGTTCTCTAAAAAACCTTTATTTTTATTTCTTATAAAAGTTCCTAGCATCAAGACTGAGCGAGTTATGAAGAGAATAATGCCGATTCTTTTTTTTTTCGTTGGAAAAAAATAGTGAAAAATCTCACCCTCTCTTCCACCACTCTCAAATCGTTGCCGCTTAACAATTCACTTCAGTTTTGTTTTCATAATACGTTCTGAGTGTTTGACTAATTTAAAATACTTCTTTTTAAAAAAAATTGAGTTTGAAGAGAGAAAATTATTTTGGTATTTTAGCGCAAAATCGTGTTTTCTTCAAAATAACTCAAAAACGTTGCGCGTGTTCGCGCAAAGCCCTTTCAGCATGAACCTTTTCAAAAATAAGATCTGAAAAAAATTTATTTAGATGAGCTTATAGTTTTTTAAAAAAACCTATGAAATGCTTCTTTGAAGGACTTGATTGCTTAAAACCCAAGCCAGTAATGGGCAAAAAACCAAAAGCACATTTTTGTAGAAATTAGAATGTATATTAGTATATTGAAGAATACACATAGTGGTAAATACCAATCAACTTTCAACAAGCAATAATTCCGTTTGTATTGAGTCAGAATACATCACAAATACACGATTTTCTTTGTTTTTTTTATAAGCTATTATTTTGCTCTCTGAAATCGTGATTTTTTTGCCAGAAAACCGACAATTTCAGTCGTGAATAATTCGAAAAGTATTGACTTTCAGAAAAAACTTCATAAAATGAAAGTTGCTGAGAATTAGTCAGTTCATCCATTTTTGTACTTATTTTTAGTGAAAAAATTTTCTATTCCAAGAATGGGTGGCATCTAACCTCAGAGAAAAAGCAACCCCTGGCACAGGGTAGACTTTGAAATAGCTAGTAAGTAGAACCTAAATACTAATTTTCATACACATCGGTGCTGTATGGGATAAATACACAGTTTATACTTTTTTTACCGTCATTGACTGGACTAATACTGTTATTTTGATTCAACGGTAATCAGATGACAATATTTTTTAACAGCTGGAGGCCGTTAAGAAATTACTTGTTTAAATATTTATCTCGAAACTTCATTCTGCTTACAATAACAAAAACTTAATTACTTTTTCTTCGGACAAAATTTTTTCATTCGTTGGTGTGCATTCATCAGACTTTCGTCTCTAGAACAACAATTATCTTCCAAATCTGAAAATACATTTTCGTGCAATCGCACGCGAAGCAAGTATTTCGCGTTCGCACCACAGTCCGCGAAATTTAATTTCGCGGCCGTTACCCATTAGCAACGGCCGCCAAACCAAACGTCACTTATAACAAAAAGTAACAACAACTATGATATTTCAAAAGCGACATCCTGTATCGCAATGTATTATGAGTTCTGTCAAGAACTGTCAAAATATTTTGTATATATTCGAACATGGTTATTTCCATAGCAACGCTGTGACTTGTTAATTACTGTTGATTTTAAAGCACAAATATTTCTATTTGCAATTGCCTAGTTTAATAATTTTGTCGATTGCACGAAAAATAGTGTGTATGCCATGGCCGCGAAACTTTTTAGCTACCTCAAGATTATCCTGCCTCGGTCGCAAGCGGCCTCGGCGATAATTTCTCTTTCGCTACGCTGAAAAGGTATTATACTCCAACCTTCAAAAAATGTTTTTTGTACTATTTTCAGGTGCAAAAGCCATCAATTCCCTTACCGTACAAAAATTTGCGCGATGCTCAGCAACACTTTTAATCCTAGGATTAAAAACGCTACTTTTAATCCTAGGACTAAAAATAATTGCATTTGAGCTCTCTAATTGAAATTTGAAGAAAAAAAAATTGCCTCTTACAAACTTAGTAAAACAAACTAATTGGGCAACTATATATAGGTATTTATTTGTTATTTATATTGATATTGAATGTACAATTGGAACAATTATTGCCAAAATTCAAAGCACCACTGAAATTATCACTAACAATTTTCGAACAATTCAAAAGATTTTCATTAATGTTAGAACAACTCAAAATATTCTCCGTAACTGTTGATGAAACATTCTTTGCGAATGTCCAGTATACTATTTCCAATTTTCTAACTTCAAGAATTTTGCAATTTCTTGCGGCACGGAACTAATTTTGTGAATACCAACAACCATTCTTTGACACTTCTTTTAACATACTTCAAAAATAAACGACGTTCCTGTATATTTGATGGCCGTAGTGCAACATATTTTCGAAATAAACGCAAATAATTATCGCCTATAATGGTAAACAAACGAGGTTTCTTGTTTTTTGTCTGCAAAATTTTTACGACCAGGACCGAGTCCATATCTTCAATGTCATCAATTTTCAGATGAACTAGTTCGTCACAACGCATAGCAATTCCTAATACTAGAACAACCTTAATCATCAAATATACATTATCAGGTGCCATATCCAGGAACCGATCCACTTTCTCCTTTGCTAAAACCCTAGACATTTTAGGTATATATCCATCACTTTGCCTTTTTAACAATGCTCATAATTTTGAATATTTTTTTTTTTTGAAATCACGTTTATTCATTAAATCATAATAATTTCTTTACATAATTAAATGTTACTTCTAAACAATGCCTGAGAGCACTGGTATCGAAGTATTTAAACATACAGAAGTGTTTGAAAAATATTGAATTAAATTTAGATATAATTGTAATAAAATATAAATAAATACTCTAGATAAACACAAACCAACCTGATTACTAAACTATGTGACAAAATCAACTAATAATCAACCTTATAATTAACCAACAGATCCAAAAAATGAGATTAATCCCTTATTCTAATCGTTATAACTTAAATAAACTTCCAAATTAAAACAAGATCTGTAAAATCAAAATAATTCAAATAAACCGTGAAAATAAAAACTAGAGAAAAGGAACCATCACAACGCCAGAACTATGTCATACTCAAATACATATTAATACTTCTAATAAATTTGCTGATTCCATCTATTTCCTTCACTGAGCCAGGTCACTGATTATAAACAGAAAATGCCTTCAAAATAGGATTATTGATACCAAATTCAGTCCTTACATTAGTCAAATATATGTTACATAATTTCCTGGTGTTACGTGAATGAACATCCCTCAAGAACCTATACTCTGTGTTCGATTTCTGTTTTCCATGAACTATTTTATAGATGAGCTTACATTGCTCCAGTTCTTTCAGCTTAGCCAAATCAAACAGTTTGAGATCGGTGTAAATTTGCTTTGTACTAGTTCGTCTATCGATATTGAACAGTATTTTTGTGAATTTATTTTGCAGAATCTGCATTCTACCAAAATTTGAATTGCTACATGTTCCCCATACTGCAATCAGATATCTCACATGTGAGAAAAAGAACGCATTATATACATTATTATTTACTAATATCCACACCATTTTTGATATCCATTGTGGATCGCAACATTGAATACTGTGACCAAAGAGTGGATGGCTTGACGGTCTTCGTTAAATTTGAGAAATATACCATAAGAACACTCTCCTCATAGTTTTGCACATTTTTTTCTTTACACCAATACATGAATCGCTGATATGCTAGTTCATAAACTTGGCGAGATTTGGGTGGCAAAAGATTTAGATATACTGCTTCGGCACTTTCCAATATATCCGCAGTTATATTTTCATCGTGTTCGGGATTCATTTTGAAAGCAGCGTAAAAACTACTACAAAAATTATATGATTAGTACGTCTACTGACGTCTA
>JARQZK010002917.1:370000-457500 GCA_030704885.1 Cynegetis impunctata | reverse complement strand
AGACAAGTTTATTAACTCTATGACTTATGTGTTGGATCAGTGCCTAACAAAATCTGATTATATATTCGTGTGTGGCGATCTTAACATCAATTACTTCGCCGTTAACGACTCGTATAAATTGTATCTAGACGATTTGTTGTCTAGCTTTGATTTGCACATAACTTCCATGGATGCAACTAGAGCATTCACAAACAAAAATGGTATCACTTCTACGACAAAGGTTGACTATATTTTAACAAATGTTAACATTCAGTCCACTAACGTATCAGTATATGATGCTGGCATTGGTGATCACAGGTGCATGTTATTGACCTGTGATGATTTGAGCGCTACTAAGGCGGAAAATTCTGATATGCACTATTATCGCTCAGTAACCTGTGAGAATCTTGAATGTTTACGTAAGTTACTTCATAATTTTGATTTTGATTTTATATATCTTTATCCTGACATAAACATTAATTTTTCCAAATTTTTGGATATCTTGAGGTCTTTGGTTGACAAGTCTTGTCCAATGAAGACAGCTCGTCCATCTCTAATTGCTCCTAAAAATTGGATTACTCCTGAAGTCATTCGTGCAGCTGAAGAACTAAAAAAACTCCACTGGCTATGTGTTAATCTCGGATCTGAAGAGACACGTAGTATATACAGATCTGCCAACAGTAATTATAGAAGACTTCTTAAGACCAGCAAGTTGAGTTTTTACCAAAGTAAATTAGATGTATCTGACAACAAAAATAAAATAGTTTGGTCCCTCGTAAACAAGGAAATTAGTCACATGAAGAAGTCATCAAATAACATCAATTTAAATGTCGGTGGGCGTCAAATCAGTGATCCTGCACAGGTTGCCGAAGTATTTGGCCACTACTTCTCCAATTCTTGCCTTATCAATCTACAAAAATATTATGGAAACAGTAGATCTAACTCGTGTACATGTCCTGGTTTGTCGAATGAAAATTTCTTTTTTTATCCCATTGATCCAGAGGAGGTCGTTACTGTCATCAAAAGCTTGAAAACCAATTCTGGTACCGGTCCCGACGGCCTTTCTGCTAAAATCCTAAAAGCAATTAGTTCTCAGATTTCTTTACACCTTTCTCATTTATTTAACCAGTCAATTATATCAGGTCGATTTCCTGAGGGTCTTAAATTGGCTAGAGTTTTACCAATTCACAAAAAGGATGATCCATCTGACATTGTTAACTATCGACCAATTTCTCTACTGAGCACTATATCAAAAGTATTTGAAAGGATTGTTCATAGTAGAATGATAAATTATTTGAATAAATATTCTATAATATCTAACTGCCAACATAGTTTTCTACGTGGAAAATCAACGCAAAGTGCTACTTGCCAATTCTTTGAGGTGATTTATACCTGCTTGGACGATGGCTTATATGTTGCGGGACTGTTCTTTGATGAATCACAAGCATTTGATTGTCTGCAATTCAATTTTATTACAAATAAGCTGTACAGTATGGGGTTTAGAGGGGTTTTTCTTGACTGGATCTCCAGTTACTTGTCTGACCGTTCATTGTTTGTCAAAAACAAAAATTGTAGATCTCGAAACTATCCAGTATCTATTGGGGTTCCACAGGGTTCTGTTGTGGGTCCTCTAGTTTTCTTACTATTTGTTAATGATGTTCCTGAATTTGTTAATACCGACTCAATCACCCTATTCGCCGATGACACATCATTGGTCGTATCGGCTAAGAGTATTGATGGGCTCAGGACGGAATGTGAGAGACTGGTACAGGGATTCTCGGATTGGTGTTACAGAAACTCACTCATGCTTAATCTCACTAAAACTGAGTTAATCCACTTTCAACTGCGTGAATTCAGCTCAGATGTTCCACTTGTTGTCAAGTTTCACGACCGCCAACTGAAGTCGACGGCAAGTGCAAGGTTTCTGGGACTTCATGTTGATAGCAATCTCAAATGGGACAGTCATGTCGAGCAACTATCCAAGAAGCTCAACAAATCTTTCTTTGCAGTCAGTCGCCTAAAACACATGCTTCCTCTGGAGAGCTTACTCACAATTTATTACGCATTAGTCTACAGTCACCTTAGCTACAATTTAGTTCTATGGGGTGGCTCATCTGGATCTGTTCGAGTTTTTGCTGCACAGAAGAGAATTATTCGCCTCATTTTCAACTTGAAACCTTATGAAACCTGTCGTCCAATATTTGAGCGTCACAAGATTTTACCATTACCTTGTATCTACATTTTAAACTGTTTGTTATTGGTTCGCCAAAAGCTGCCGGATCTTAATACGCTTTCCAGTTTCCACGGTTACGAAACGCGACATCCTAACACAATATGTATTCCATTGCACAGAACAACCAAGTTTGAATTATCTCCGACATATGTAGGTATAAAGCTGTATAATCACCTACCAAACCGGATAATGAACTTGAATCCGAGTAGTTTCAAAAGGGAAATTAAAAAAATATTGTCTACCTTTTGTTTTTATAATTTGAAAGAATATTTCTCTACTGATATTTGTTAAATCTCCATCTTGCTAAATTTTTTTTTTGTATTTTGTATACTGACATGTCCTATATATTTGTGTAATGTCTAAAGGATGAATATATATATATATATATATATATATATATATATATATATATATATATATATATATATATATATATATTTATTTATTTTTTTTTTTTTTTTAATTTATTTTTATAAATATTTTTTTTTATATATATAAATATATATATATATATATATATATATATATATATATATATATATATATATATATATATATATATATATATATATATATAAGGTGCCGCAACGGGAACTGAATCAATCGATATAGAACAAAGTACGGATCAGAAAATTTTGAAAATTTAGATAATTACTAATGTCGGTGTGGCCAATCCAACCAAAATAATTACAAGCAGCTGACACTTCCGCTTATACTGGGAGTCGATACCAACTTGCTTATTTCAAATAGAACATCCTAGATATTTCAGGGTTCTCCAAAAAAGCAGAAAATTCTGGGTCGAAAATGTAAATAATACCTTATGCCTAAACCTAGCTGTTTCAGAGATATTTGACATTTTATAGAAAATTTGACAGGTGCAACGGTTTACAAGAACCGGTATAACTTTCTTCCTGTAAAAGATACTAATTTGCTTCTTGTCGCATGAAGAGAACACAAGAAGAACTACGTTCTACGGCTGAAATTAATTCAATAATATTATACCAAGTGTTCCGTTTTTTGCGTTACATTTCGTCAACTTCATACCGCGAAAACTTGTTTAGGTCAAATGGAACACCCTATATTTTTTACGTCAAGTTGTTTAGAATTGAATTCCTTTTTTCCTGATATCAGCATTGTGGGGGTTAAGGTTACAACTTTTTGAAATATTTGTGATTTTATTAGAAATTCATTAATTGTTGTGATCGTTTCATCAAATTAGCTATGATTAGAAACAATTAGTCATTATCTTATAGCAAAAAAAGCCAGCGCGTTTAAATTATACTAACGAAAACTTTTCAATTTGCTTATTATGAAAAAGCAATAACAAGAACTTTGCAGCCCATTTGCTACTCGATATCCAGAAAGACATAAACCGTCACCAAACACCGTAAAACCCATACTGAAAATTTTTTAAAATTATGGCTCTGTCAAGGCAAACATTCAAAGAAGAAAGCCTATTGTTGATGACCAAAACATAGAAATAGTCATTCTGGGATATTTTCATGCATTTCCAAGTATGTCATTAAGACAAGCTGCTCTGGAATCAGGACTATGCAAGGACTCAATTCAAAGAATCTTATTAAAAGATAAGTTTCATCCGTTTTTATTCCATATGGTTCAAGGATTAGAGGAAACAGATTTCCTAAGAAGACAGAATTTTTGTGAGTTTATTCTTATAAGGTCTGAGGGTGACGATTCTTATTTAGAAAATATTATATGGACAGATGAAGCAAAATTTACCAAAAATGGACTTTTTAATAGACACAATTCGCATTATTGGAGTGACTCGAATCCCCACATGCTCAGAGAGCGAAACTTTCAGAAAAGTTGGCAGTTCAATGTTTACTGTGCCAAAAGAAATGATGGAGTGGTGGCATTACAATTTTATCAGTAAAATTTGAACGGTTAATTAAATTCCCTCTTCTGCTTATATGTATAGGGGAATTTTTGTTTTTTTAGGTGAAACATAACTGACTATCTTACAAATTTTAAATAATAGCTATTCAGAAAATATGCCTCTCGCTGAATATAAAAACATTTTTATATCAGCATATATCAGCATAACGCATATTTAATTAATAATTATTCACAAGACATTTTTCACGATCAATGAACCATATTCTGGATTATTTTATTTGGGAAACTATTAAAAATAAAGTTTATGAGAGCCCATTAACAACCATTGAAGATTGTATGCAGAGATGAAGAAATTCCTTTCAAAACATATCACAGGATTCAATTAGTATGTGAAAATAGTTAAACTCAGAGTTTTATTTCTCAAACATGTTAACCATCAATTCAAATATATATATATATATATATATATATATATATATATATATATATATATATATATATATATATATATATATATATATATATATATATATATATATATATATATAAATATATATATATATATATATATATATATATATATAGATATCAGTGGCGGCTCGTGAGGTTTTAGTTTGAGGAGGCTACAAGAGGTGTTAAAAAATACACCATAGGCGAAAATTTTTGGGATTTCAAGGTCAACCGCTTTATAATTTAAAGAAAATCAAAGTAAAACAAGCTCCCTAAGCTATTAATTTGTTTTCACTTTCGAGTGTCTACCTTGAGACCTACAACTCCTATTTACAATATTCACAAAAACTCTTCTCTGCCAATTAATCAATTAATCTATTCATCAAATTTTTTTTTCTTTCACAAAATAGGTACCTACCTACCTACTTAACGAATTTTTTAACAGCTGGTGAGAGCAAATAAAAAGTTTTTATATATTTTTGAAGATTAGCGGAATTCTGCGATCTTTTACGTTAGCAAATTGATCTATAATATCCTCATAACATTTTTTGTCTTTCGCCAAGTTTTACCAATTCCTTTTCAATAGACAACAAACTCATATTTTTCAAACGGTCCTGGCTCATTGAATTTCGTAAATAAGTTTTAATTCTCTTAAGAGTGGAAAACGAGGCTCTACGGAAGCCGATGTCACCGGGATAGAAACAATTAGACATAAGAGTTTATAAACTTGAGGTAAATCTTGATTCAAATCATTATCAAAAAGGTAATTAATAGTACTCACATGATTTTCATTTTGCCTCAAAATTTCATTGTCATTATAAACAACACACAGTTTTCCGAAAGGTTATCTGGAAAATTAGCCGAAAATCCGGTTAACAAATTTTTATTGAGTAAGTCGAAGAAATGCAGTTCTTTCAAATCAGAGAACCTTATTTCTATTTGAACCCAAATAGTATCCAAAATTTCATAAAATATTTGTTTATAGTGAAGCTCCATATCTGCGTAACTGAATTTCTCTCGTTTTGGACTAAATTGAGTCGTATCCTCAGTAGTTTGAAATACAGAAAATAGTTTTTTAAAATAAAATTCTGCGCGAAATTCTGAAATTTTTTCCAAAAGAAACTTGAGCCGATTTCGTGAGTAAATTACATCTGAAAACTTGTGCTGTAAGATTTGAAAAACTATTTCTGTTTGTTCAAAAATTAATTTAAAGATGTTTAAAAAATATATAAATTCCTTATCTTGTAAGTAAGATATTAATCCGCGTGCTGTATTTAAAGCTACTTTATCGGCGAAAAATTCCTCACTTTCAACTAGGTATAGAATTAAATCCTCAAATCCTAAGCGGCCCCAAACAGAGACATTTTCACTAGTAGAAAGTAAACACTGCCAATAAAATAATTTATTTTTTACCTGTGATCTGTCTGTTACGCTGCACCAAATTGTTTAATTCAGGGGTAGGTCGCAATGTTTTCATCAAAACTTTATCCTCATAACTTAGTGCACTAAAGTTATGGGATAACAAATATTCCACTAAGTCACCGTTGAAATTTTTGAAATTAACTTCAGTAATCAAACTCATTTTAGAACAATACGCGAGCAATATAAGTAAAGACGCTGCCATTAGTAACTACGATCACACTACGATTCAATTAATGCTTTCCAACGAATTCACTCGATGTCACGCGAAATTCTATAGTTGTGATTGGTCGACATTGTATGAGACTGGGTTCCTATCGGTGTTGCCATTTACATGTGTTTTGCTTTTCTATTGCAATGAAGAATTCATTCGGAGTATTTGCACCGTTGTTTGCTTTTCTGTGGCAGGCATTATGAACGTTGAGAATATACCTTTCTAAACCTCCGCAGCGTTGCCACAAATCTTGAAATGAATGAAATGCAATAAATTTAAATACCTTCTATCTTAATTAATAAATTATATTATATAATGTAGGTTGAAAGGAAGGTAGGTGCATAAAATAATATGATTTTGATTAATATGAATATGCTGAATGCTGACTATTCAATATAATATATTAGTGATACACGGAATATTATTCAGGAGGCTTAGCCTCCTTTGACTAGCCGCCCCTGATACATATATATATATATATATATATATATATATATATATATATATATATATATATATATATATATATATAACAAAAAACATATTATTGATTATATTTATATAGAGATTATATATATATATATATATATATATATATATATATATATATATATATATATATATATATATATATATATATATATATATATATATATTTTGCTCCTAAATATGGAGTGTCCGAGCTGTTGCAAATATGCGATGGTCTTTCACAATGAAGGATTTCGATTGTTTTGTTATGTTTCTCCATCTCCAAGTTTGTCCAACTATAACTTGGCTACACTGTTCTGATGAGGACCAAAAAATCGAGTTTCGATAGAGTGCAATAGTGGATTAATTTCGGGTTAAATACGACGATAAAGTTTGAATATTACACTCAAAAATTAAAAATAATAGTCATTAATATAATTTTAGATTCCCAGGATGTATTTTGTAGACGTAGAAACCGAAAGTGATTTATATTGGATTCAGGTAGCTTAGTGAATGTATATTCACATGGATTTCCTCTGCAATCACAGAACTTAACGATCATCGATTATCTACAATAATGAACCGAAATAAGCTCACTTAATTCTGTCTCCCAATACTCTGTGAGTCTCCTCTAATTGCCTACAAATGCAAATTGTGAAGCCGTAGTCTAAGAATAATGCTCGACACTCCCTGTTTCCCTGTACGGTGTTCTTTCTTGTAAACTCCCGCACGGGATCGCTTGACTTCATTAACATGAAATGGTTAGGCTAGAAGATTACCAAAAGATACCCCTCTCGAAATTAATGTACCTGTACGTCAGCCTACTCTCTTCCTGATGATAATTATTGTAGTTGTCTTCATACTTTTTTGCAACAAATATTCATAGGCCAATCAAATAAGATCCATGAAAAGCGTTTTGACGAATTAATTTTTAGGAAACTGGAAAACGTTTCAACAGGGGCGTAGCTACCGCCGTATCAGCCGTATCAATGATACGGGGCACCCGGTTTACAGGGGCCCCTAACGTGCCTACAGAGTTTTCATTTCAGAAATGAGAAAAGTCGAAAAAAGCAATTTCTTTTTTTCCCGGGTTGAGCGTGCTCCCAAAAGTTGGCAACATCGTACATCGGTTATTGCGGGATTCCCTCGTTTAAGTAATTCCTTTAAACGGGGGAATCTCGCATTAACCGATGTACAATGACAAACCACGGAGAGCAATTATATTCACGCGTTTTATTTCATCCCGGTTCAAACGTTATTATTATTACATTGTAATACAATAGAATCTTGTTTTTCTGATTATTTGTTGGTTACTTAGTTTGATTTGTGAAAAGAATGAGTTAAAAGAAAAGAGATTATCCCAGTGGAGCTATGAGAAGAAAATGTATACAGAAAAGGGAGGATTTCTTTATTTTTTCAGCAATCAGCTTCTGTGAGTGATATAGATTGAAATGGTAAGTACTACTTATTTATCAACCACTAGCGAAGGGTAAATTTGGTTTTTTGACATAAGACATCTCAGTTAATCTTTATGAACAATTACTTGCTCTGAAAACATGCTTAAAATTTGAAATACAAAAAATTAATTCCATTAAGGAACTTGGAATGGAATTATTGCTGATAAAATTCAATAGCCTTGCATCCAGTTTCCCGGAGGTAATAAGGGCATGCTTTCTATTGTTGACCTTACCAGTAACAACCGCAACAGCTGAAAGAAGTTTTTCGAAATTGAAACTGATGAAAAATTACCTAAGGACTTCGATGGGACAGGAACGGCTATCAGACTTGTCACTATTGTCTATAAAGGCAGAAATGTTAGAAAAACTGAAATCGTCTTCAGTTATAGATGATTTAATAAATCAGTTTGCCGAAAAAGAACCAAGAAAAGTGTATATTTAATTTGAATTATTTCCTAGCTCAATTTCTAGAAGGAATTGATAGTTTATGATCAATAAACATTTATTTTAATTTAACGTGAGCATTTTTGTTTTTTTTTGTGAGAAATCCTTAATTTGGGCCCCCGCAACTAATTTTGATACAGGGCCCCTCCAAGGCACGCTACGCCACTGCGTTTTAATATTCTCATTTGGTGCTAAATATGTGTAATCCGAGTTTGCGCATTCCCAGGAGTAATAATTTCTGGTATTTAATTCATAATATATAAAGCAAAGAACTTTTTCAGCTCGTTTATTCATTATTCATGTATCTAAAATTAAATAGAAGAGACAAATATGAGCCTATACAATTTTCACATGATACATATTTATATATATATAATTATATAAGAGAAATCTTCGGAATTGTAGAGGCATGTTAAAAACAAAATGGTTACCGCTAAGGATTGAAGTGGTAATTCGGTCTTATTGGCCAATCGTTAAAATCATATATCAATCGATCGCAATGACCAAATCAATATATCCAACGCTTAACAATACAAAACAGTTGAATACTACATAGCGAATTGAGAGAACATACTACGACGTTGCATGCGTGAAAAGCAAAGTTTCCAAAACTCCAGTAAGAGATGAAAACTAAATCAGGTAGAATGAAAATGATTCAAGATTGTCCATAGTAACTCCATGAAACTGGCCCTCACAGACTAACTATAGAAGTTTTCTCTTTATTTAGATTATTTCCAGTATATACGTATATATGTATGTATGTATGTATACACATATATATATATATATATATATATATATATATATATATATATATATATATATATATATATATATATATATATATATATATATATATATATATATATATATATATATATATATATATATATATATATATATATATATATATATATATATATATATATATATATATATATATATATATTCATATAAAATAATGTCTATTCGTTTTTGTATGATACATGTAGGTATTTAAATTATGAAATTCTTCGAAAAAATCAGCATACAACGAAGTTAAATCGAAGTCAACCTGTTTTGCTAATACCTTGATCCCAAACCAATTCATATTGCTCGTTTCTGTTACTGTAAGCGAACTGTACGAGTTGCGGCCCAAACATCATCTGCCTATTTCCGATGTATCTCGAGCCAATTATCCTTAATGTTCGTCAGGAAATGGAACAATCAGATGTCAAATGGTTCGACTGATTTGCTACCATTTAGCCTCCTACTGAAATGGCAAAGTATGCAGAAGAACTTTGATTTCCAGAACCTATAAATCATCATTCAGCCAAAAAAACCTCTTAGTTGGTCATAAAGTTACATAATATATATATATGAACCGTAAAGCGGAGGAAAAGATAACTAATGTAATGGTCAATTTATTATTTGTCAGATAAAGGAACATGACGGCTTTTTCTTGTTTTTCATTCATTCATGCATCTAAAATTAAATAGAGACAAATATGAGCATATCCATTTTCAACATAATTCATATATATATATATATATATATATATATATATATATATATATTATATATATATATATATATATATATATATATATATATATACATATTATATATATATATATATATATATATATATATATATATATATATATATATATATATATATATATATATATATATATAGATATATATATATATATATATATATATATATATATCTATCCACCCTTGAAGGAATAATGAATATGATTCAAGATTGGTCTACGTTACTTCATCAAGCAAGCAATATGGGGGAGTTAAACAGGAA
Organism: Cynegetis impunctata; assembly: GCA_030704885.1. Classification (NCBI taxonomy): domain Eukaryota; kingdom Metazoa; phylum Arthropoda; class Insecta; order Coleoptera; family Coccinellidae; genus Cynegetis; species Cynegetis impunctata. Next base: position 447,178 of record JARQZK010002917.1, on the reverse strand, counting down.
AATTGTGGAAAATAATTTATAACAGTTCAAGAAATTGATGGATACCAAAATAAAATTCAATTTTCGCCATTAAATTATTTTTTCCGTCGACTTCTAAATGAAAGCTTACCTCAACGTACAATTTCTCCTATTTTAATGTATGATTGTCATGAGCAACCAAACACAGAATTATTCAGCACTGAATAGTTGAATTATTCTGTGCCTGTACTGTTATTCCACAGAGAAAAGGAATTCATAAGTCAAATCGAAAAATTTATATAATAAGTTGTCAGGCGTATTCTATTAACAATTTCCTTAATCACGTACACCGATTTGAGCACTTTATATTCAATGGTTAATCGTTATACAATCTGGTACCTTAACTAAATCTGCATTCAGTCATTTGAGTGATATTTTAGGTATAACTTTATAGAGAAATAAAAAACTAACTTTTCACAGGTTGAAATAAAAATCTATTGAGTAAACGCATTTCGTCATAACATTGACTTCATCTTGTACTGTACGAGATGAAGTCAATAAAATGACGAAACGCGTTTACTCAATAGATTTTCATTTCAACGTGTGAAAAGTTAGTTTTTTCATTTATTTATAAAGTGATAGATATGAACTTTCACCAAGTAAATGCCAATTCAATTCGATATTTTAGGTCTTCGCATAAATGTCGATAATCATATCCATAAATTCGATGGACGATGAATCAACTCTGTGGTAGTTCATATTTATATTAAAAAAATTAAATAATAAGAAAACAACTTGTCTAAAAACCACAAAATGAAAATAACTTTTTATTCGACTAGTTTCGCCTGTTACAGCACTGTTACAGACTGAATACATAATTGCAAAGACATCGCTTGAAAATATATAAGTATTTCGGTTCGGTACCTGGGGGTGGTAAAATGTAATCGATGGGTCCAAGTTATCAGAGATTTAACAGTGGGGAGTGGTTTAAGTCTAACTGGTCATTAAGAAGAATGTAATTATGGGATTTTTGGATCTTGTTTATTTCCATGGCTTCCAGGAAGTTCATTATCATACCTTTATCACAGTAATGAAGAATTTTTGGTTTGAAAGAGGATGAGATGTTATGTTTTTTTGACTCTAGATGTTCCCTAAATGCTGATTGTCCGTTTTTTAGATGTTCTTTTAGCCTGGTTTCAAAACATCTCCCGGTCTGACCTATATATGTTGAATTACATTCTTCACATTCCATTCTATAAATTCCTGTTCTCTTCATTGGATCGACTTTTGACATTTTGTTATTAAAAATCATTCTATCTAATCTGCTGTGACTCGAAAAAGCAGTATTCAAATTATTATTTTTAAAGAATTGAATGATCTTTGAAGAGGGGATGTGCGTATAAGGGATGCTCACAAACTTTTGTACATGTTTGTTATTACAGTATGGTCCATATAATTTCAAATTGATAAAATGTTTCTCTTTTTTCGAAATTAAACTATTTATTATTTTTAGTGCAAAATCATTGTTAATACCTATCGCGCGAATCACGTCAATTTCTACCATAAGGTCTTGTTTTGATAAAGGAACCGAAAAAGCCCTGTGAATCATTGAGTTAAGAGCCGCGAGTCGATGGCTAATTGGACTGAAAGAATTATAACTTATGATGGCGTCTGAGAAAGTAGGTTTCCTGAATATTCTATATGAAAATTTATCCTGTTGTTTCGATATTGTTAGGTCGAGAAAATCTAACGAATTATTTTGTTCTGTTTCTACTGTGAACTTGATCTTATCATGTATTGAATTTAGATATGTTAGGTATAATTTAATATGTCGGTCTGTCCCATTGAATCCAACCAAGATATCATCCACATAGCGGTACCAAAAAATAATATGTTTTTTAGATAGATCTGATTCTAATATTGTGGTTTCCATGTTGTCCATGAATATGTCTGCTAATAACGGGCTGAGGGGAGAACCCATAGGAAGACCTGAATTCTGTAAATATATTTTGTTTTTGAATCTAAAAAAGTTCTGTCTCAAAACAACATTAAATAATGTTGAGAATTCTGTTTTTGTTGCTGGAAGAGTTTTTTGTTTTTCTAAGATGTTTTCAATCAGAGGTATACACTCTTCCGTAGGTATGTTAGGAAACATGTTGGAGACGTCGAAGGACACTAATTTAAAATTTTTATCAAAATCGATTTTTTCTAATTTTTAACTCAAATTAAATCGAACGTACAACAAGCGTCAGAATTGTTGGATTCCTTTTACCTAAAGAAAAAAGTTATTCCAATGAGTGCTGAACCTCCCGAATTATTCGGTCTTGTTAAAGTACACAAAGACGGCCTACCCATTAGACCAGTTGCCTCGTTTTCGAAAGCTCCTTCTTGTAAACTTTCAAAATTTCTCAACACAGCCTTCAAAGAACATACTCATTTCTCTCCAAAATATAGTGTGAAAAACTCATTAGAACTCATACAAAAATTAGAAAAAATCGATTTTGATAAAAATTTTGAATTAGTGTCCTTCGACGTCTCCAACATGTTTCCTAACATACCTACGGAAGAGTGTATACCTCTAATTGAAAACATCTTAGAAAAACAAAAAACTCTTCCAGCAACAAAAACAGAATTCTCAACATTATTTAATGTTGTTTTGAGACAGAACTTTTTTAGATTCAAAAACAAAATATATTTACAGAATTCAGGTCTTCCTATGGGTTCTCCCCTCAGCCCGTTATTAGCAGACATATTCATGGACAACATGGAAACCACAATATTAGAATCAGATCTATCTAAAAAACATATTATTTTTTGGTACCGCTATGTGGATGATATCTTGGTTGGATTCAATGGGACAGACCGACATATTAAATTATACCTAACATATCTAAATTCAATACATGATAAGATCAAGTTCACAGTAGAAACAGAACAAAATAATTCGTTAGATTTTCTCGACCTAACAATATCGAAACAACAGGATAAATTTTCATATAGAATATTCAGGAAACCTACTTTCTCAGACGCCATCATAAGTTATAATTCTTTCAGTCCAATTAGCCATCGACTCGCGGCTCTTAACTCAATGATTCACAGGACTTTTTCGGTTCCTTTATCAAAACAAGACCTTATGGTAGAAATTGACGTGATTCGCGCGATAGGTATTAACAATGATTTTCCACTAAAAATAATAAATAGTTTAATTTCGAAAAAAGAGAAACATTTTATCAATTTGAAATTATATGGACCATACTGCAATAACAAAAATGTACAAAAGTTTGTGAGCATCCCTTATACGCACATCCCCTCTTCAAAGATCATTCAATTCTTTAAAAATAATAATTTGAATACTGCTTTTTCGAGTCACAGCAGATTAGATAGAATGATTTTTAATAACAAAATGTCAAAAGTCGATCCAATGAAGAGAACAGGAATTTATAGAATGGACTGTGAAGAATGTAATTCAACATATATAGGTCAGACCGGGAGAGGTTTTGAAACCAGGCTAAAAGAACATCTAAAAAACGGACAATCAGCATTTAGGGAACATCTAGAGTCAAAAAAACATAACATCTCATCCTCTTTCAAACCAAAAATTCTTCATTACTGTGATAAAGGTATGATAATGAACTTCCTGGAAGCCATGGAAATAAACAAGATCCAAAAATCCCATAATTACATTCTTCTTAATGACCAGTTAGACTTAAACCACTCCCCACTGTTAAATCTCTGATAACTTGGACCCATCGATTACATTTTACCACCCCCAGGTACCGAACCGAAATACTTATATATTTTCAAGCGATGTCTTTGCAATTATGTATTCAGTCTTGATAATGCTGTAACAGGCGAAACTAGTCGAATAAAAAGTTATTTTCATTTTGTGGTTTTTAGACAAGTTGTTTTCTTATTATTTAATTTTTTTAATATTTTAATTTTTTTAATTCATATCCATGTATATCGCCAACATCTGCATATTATTCGCCAGGTAACGAGGTGTCATATCATGTTTGAATTTCATAAATATATTTTATCTACAACCGTGCGTAAATTATGTTTTTACACACCCATATTAGTGCGGTTACTATTACTTTAACGCGATAGTGCGGTAAAATCATTATTATTATTATTATTGCCTATGGTTTTTCTTTTCAAATAAGCTATTAATCTTGGAAATTTGTCTATCTGCATGTTCTTTTTAATGGACAAGGTGGACTTCAGCATTGAATAATAGCACCAAGGCGACTTCTTTTCCTCGAACTTATCTTCAAAATAGGCAATTAATACATCTTCATTAATGTTATCCTCTTTTTTATGGGAGCACCATTCGATTAACATATCATAGGACTTTTCGTAGCGAATTGTGGTAGCGAATTGTGGTAGCAAGTTCGCCGTAGCAGCTTCAACTAGCCGTGAAATCTCCATATTTTCGACTTACATTTTGACTGACAACTTCAAAGTGGCGTTGCTTTTTTATGTCGCTATGACATCCTAATTTTCATAACAATAAAAAAAGTTGAAACATTGTTGGTGACCAAGTTGGGAAATTTTAGACTATAATTAATTTGTATTTAATCAAAACGAACGGTTGTAGATAAAATAGTATACATAACTCGCGTGGTGAAGATTTTTAGCACACTCAAGTGAATTAAAAGACTCGCCTTGCGGCTCGTTGTTCAAACTTCACTTAGCGTGTGCTAAAAACCTAGTTACCACACTTATTATGTAATATACTATTATTGTTTTCAGATTTTTTATTGTTTTAAGAGTTGAAGTTCCACCACTCTTTCCAAAACATTTTCATAATATGAATTCCATGCTACTGTTCACATAACATAGTTTGAGGAAATTTTTGAGAAGATGTGACTGTTGATATGGTTCAAATTCATACGAAGAGATTGTTTTCCTACTAATTTTAGCTCATATCGGATCAACTATCAACAATCGAGAACTTATTAACTGATAGTTCACTCGTTTTTAGCTGTCGAGTATGAAAATGAAAATTTATTTCAAGCAATGCATCGCATTATATGAAACTATGTATATAGACAGTAGTAAATAACTTTCTTTTGTTCATTCCAAAAATCATAGAAATGTAAGGTAACTGTTTTATCGACCAAAAAATTTCTGTGCCCAACAAAGGTCGGTCCATTAATCCAAGAGAAATTATGTATGATTTCCTCTGGGAAGAGAACGCCACAACCAATATCAAATGCATCATTCTTAGAACATATAGTCTTCCGTAGGGTAGAAATTTTTATCGGATATAAAGAACGCTCTCCAAAAGCTATCCACTTGCAAGGAAACGACTGAATCAATAAAATAGGACGATGTGTGAATCATAAGAAATATATAATAACCAAAGGAATTAAATTAAACTAGTTGAATCTCAACAAATTATTTCGAACGTATTTTCTTTTTGAAAAGAAGTTTCTTATTGTACACTCCAGACATGGCAAATTGAAATTAGGCCTACAAATCCGTAGCAAGAATGTAAGAGTAACAGTTACTATAGCACGTTACAGTGGCGTAGATAGCTTTTTGCGATGGGGGGGGATATGGAATTCCAAGTTTTTTTGAGTAAATTAGAGCAGAAGATCGAGGTTTCGCTGTTTTATTGACAATTCATTTATGAATTCGTCAGCTATGATTCCAATGTCATGATGAATTGCCATAGCAGCCAAACCATTCAATAACAAAAAAATGAGACAACCATCAGTTTTTAATTTGCAATTAATTTTATATAGTCAGAAGGGTCATTACAAACTCACTTCTTCTATCCTGCTCCTTTGAATTCATTCCCTTCAAACGTCGATACCGGCAACGTAGCTAATATTGATATTCGGAAAAAAATATTTCTAGGCAATCATCCAGCTTTTTTAATGAATTCTTAGGCCTAACATCGCCTCTACGAATTAAATATTTTTTCCACATTTTCAACTCAACGAGAACAGCAGATGTGGCTGTAAGAAATTTTTGATGAAACTCATCAGTTTTGATGAATTTATCAGCTGCTTTGTCAATTTCGTATGTCATTCTTGAAAAGTACCAAAAATCCTTCTAATATATTAGATTATATCATGATTAGTGAATCTTCCTTCAAGATCCATGATGTAGAAGTCTAGAAATGGATTGAACACCGTCACACGAAACTTTTACTGACTCGACAATTTCTATTGACTTTAAAATATTAAGGAGTAAATAGATTGACACCCAAAGCCAAGATTTAGTTCTATTTTTTAAGAAGCTCATATTTTGATAATCTATATTAACAAATATTCGAAATATTAAATATTGATTGAAAATCTTCTATGAGTAGAAGTTAGGTAAGCTCCTCGAATGTGAACAAGAAGTTTAATCGATCACTAGGACCAAAAAACATGTTTAAAAGAGCTCAAATGGAATGGAAAATTTTATTTACGAACTAAGAAGTCAACCAAAACCTCCTCGCGCTTCTTCTCTTTCTAAATTTTATACTACACTATTAAAAAAAACTGCTCGAGCTTCATATATAATACTACCTACAGTATTAAACAAAAGCTCGAGTAGTTTTGTTTAACAGTGTAGTATAAAATTTAGAAAGAGAAAAAGTGCGAGGAGATTTTGGTTGACTTCTTCCTTTCGAAATAAAAATTGTTCATTAGAGACATTTGAACTTGTTTTGCTCATAGAGACCGTTGAAACTCATTAATTAAACATTGAATAAAATATGCTCAAAACTAATAGTTACTTAACCCAAATTAGAAAAACGAATCAATTTCTTGATTCATTATAATTTTTTAAAATAATTTTGCTTGCTCGAAACGCGGAAATCATACAATACTCAATTGCCTTCTCAAAAATATATCTAGATTATTTTTATATAATTGCACATACATTATGCCTAAAGAGGTCCTAGTGCTTAATAAATTTCATGTATACTTAAATACGTAGATACGAAGACTTTAATTCAATTCTATTATAATTTTCTTAGGCTCATGGGGGGGGATTGATCCCCTTGATCCCCACCCCCCTATCTACGCCACTGGCACGTTATACTCCAAACACCTGTGAAATGAAAGCTAGTCTTAACAATCAGTGAAATTAAAGTGACAGTAATAGTTACTATATTACGTTACACTCCATACACACTGTTACGTAAGCAACAGGAAGTATAGCACAATCTAGAGTCTGAACGCTTGACGAATGAAAGCTAGGTCTAAGAATGTGAATCAGTAATGCCCGGTTTCACCAACCAGATATAAGGAAGTTCCTAACAAAGTAATTCCTACGATAGGAAATACCTAAATCCGATACTTATCTAAATCGGATTTCACCAACCTAGCAAATTCTTAGTTGAGAAATACCTTGTTAAAAACTTGATTTTGAAAGTTTTGTACATATAATTGGTATCACTGTTTAATACTAGACTGTAAATTTGACAAAGGATAGTAAGAAGAGAAAAAATGATAGAAATATAATAATTCTATTATATAAATTTTAGGCTAAGCATTTCCTAAATATTCTAGGCAGACCTAACATTAGGTATTCCCTATAGTCTTTAGGCATTACTTAACGCGTGGTGAAACGCAAATTGCACTAGGAATTCCTAAATGCGATTTAAGTATTGCCTAACTTTAGGAATTAGTTGGTGAAATCGGGCATAAGTAACAGTAACACTCTAGGGGTCAGCTGTGTTCTTATAGTCTAAGCAATAGGTATTTTTTTTTGACATCGACTCCATCTGAAAACCAACTATGCCATCGTGAGCAGGGTAATTCATAGATTAATTGTGTTATGTCTTGGACACGCAAATACCATTATTTATTTTTTTATGAACAATTTTAACAACAAAATCGTACTTTTATTACTTTTTCATTTATAACTAATAAACTGATGGAGTAATCTGGATAGTGTCAATAGCAAATTTGTAGATAATTAAATTACGAAGAGTATGAGACTTCGCCCGACTTAATCGGATGATTAGTAACGAAGATAACAATTGATAGCCAAAGAATTTTTTATTTATTTATTAATTTAATAATTTCGTTAATTTACAACTTACAGATCTCTGCTTTTGCAAAAAGGTTGCAATGTTTAATTACTTAAAGTTAGTTAAAAGAACGAACGCTGTACGATAATTATTGTTAACGTAATTGCAATTTTATGTATTTAACAGGACTAATTGTAAAATAGCTACTATCGACTGAGGTACTCGGATTTCAATTTTGAAAAAAGATTAATTAACTAGACGTAAAGTGCAATAAAACGTTCATCTCGGATTTTTAAATAAATTTTTAGGGTCGGCCGTTCGGAGCCATTTTTGTGCCCTTTTTCAACTAACTTTGCAAAATTTATTTAAAAATCCGAGATGACCGTTTTATTGCACTTTACGTCTAGTTAATTAATCTTTTTTCAAAATTGAAATCCGAGTACCTCAGTCGATAGTAGCTATTTTACAATTAGTCCTGTTAAATACATAAAATTGCGATTACGTTAACAACAATTATCGTACAGCGTTCGTTCTTTTTACTATCTTTAAGTAATTAAATATTGCAACCTTTTTGCAAAAGCAGAGACCTGTAAGTTGTAAATTAACGAAATTATTAAATTAATAAATAAATAAAAAATTCTTTGGCTATCAATTGTTATCTTCGTTACTAATCATCCGATTAAGTCAGGCGAGGTCTCATACTCTTTGTACAATTTGTAGATAATTTAATTATCTACAAATTTGCTATTGACACTATCCAGATTACTCCATTAGTTTATTAGTTATAAATGAAAAAGTAATAAAAGTACGATTTTTTTATTAAAATTGTTCATAAAAATATAAATAATGGTATTTGCGTGTCCAAGACATAACACAATTAATCTATGAATTACCCTGCTCACGATGGCATAGTTGGTTTTCAGATGGAATCGATGTCAAAAAACGACTTATATTGTGCTCTGTTGCTTGGACTATTATATTTGTTCTGAAAGTCGATCATTTCAATTTGGTCGGCATATGAAATTCCACAGCTGAATATATTCAAAAAGTGTAATAATTCTGCATTCAAGTGTATAAATCTTCTTGATAATTTTATATTGAAGATGATAGAATTGGTTATCGATCATAGATTACTTATGATTTTGAAGTAGGGAATCGATTATTATTTTCATAAATAATCTACTATATAGTCGTATGCGTTGCCTTACCATATTGTAAATACATGCTAATAATAGTGACCAACTTGTAGCCGAGAAACAGTGCCAAATTTCATATTGAAATTCATATTAATTATAAATAATAAAATAAAATAATGTTTTTTATATTATTCTTTATGGAGTGTTTTGTTTTGCTCCAAATGTTCTATTATGAGTATTATGTGTATGTTGTGTTATGTTTATTAAATATATAAGGTTTTAAGATTTATTTATGTGTCATTTTGTCTGCGGCCCGCCAACAAAATTCAAAAATTCCGATAGGCCCATTGATAAACAAGTTTGCTGACCCCTGTGTATAAAGCATTTGCTTCTCATTAGGATGTATTTTATGTTCAATCAGTTTATAGGCCAATAGTTCCGGATTATTTTATTTAAATAAAATTGATCCTCCTGAATGCGAACTAACATCATTTCACAAAATTCAACTCTCTGTTGAGGGTCTTAAGGCTTCATTGCTTGAATTTTGGTGAATTTGTAATCATGCATAATGTGTCTTTGCAAGATTCTTTGAACAGATGAATATTTTATGCCCAAATCTTCTTCAGCACTTCTTATCGATGACTCGGGCAATGCGTGAATATAAGGACATTAATTTGGTTGTCTTCGGAAGTTACGGGCCGATGTACATTTCTTTGTGCTTTTAAAGTTGATCCAAACATTTTGAAATTATTCTGAATTCGTATAAATTTCTTGAGGTTCACTGGCGGTAGATTCGGATACATTTCATTGAACTTTCTACATGTCCTGCTGATAATTTTATCACACTGTCCAAAAATAATAAACAAATTCATAAGAACTTCATTTGAATAAATTATTTCTATCGTTTCTGAAGGTATTTCCAACTTCTGAAGTGATGAAAGTGTCGATATTATTAGTAGATTGTCACAACGTTACTGTCAAATAGTAATCATGACATGCTTAGCAAATACCAAGAGGATACCATGTTCAAGGAACATTTTCACAAATAAGTGCTCATAAGTCCGAAACTTGACTAGTTAGGCATAGGTAGGATATACATAGATAAAACGGAAATTCTAGCAGCTTTTCGAATTTTCAATAATATACAGGGTATTCCGTTTGAAATAAACAACTTACAGTCAGTTTTTCAAGCTAACAAAATAACTTCATTTTTTGACCACCCTGTATTGAAATAACGGAGATTAGGCTGAAGTGTAGAAAGCTCCCAAGTATCAGCAAATTTATACCGAAATTTCTATATCGTTGTATTTCTTAGCTCAAAGATATCAGAGTTTTTAGAGGTCTCAATTTCCGACGAAAAAAAAAGAAAATAATTTTTATTTCGAAAACGGTAACAGATAGGTATAAGGAAATATTATGAAAGGTTGTTTGGAAAGTGTTGGAGATTCTAAAAATAATATAATATACAGGTAGTTCTATTCGAAAAATCAAAGTTGCTACTACTTTCTAATAGAAGTGGCAACACCGCATTACCGAAAATATTTTAGTTGGGTAGAGAATGTTTGACTATGCCCTCTATTGAATTTTCAAAGTGATCCGTTGTATGGTTCACTAGAAACGTCTAATGTGCCATCCACCGTGAATCACCCTGTATATATATATATATATATATATATATATATATATATATATATATATATATATATATATATATATATATATATATACATATATATAGATATATATTTGATGATGACACTAAGCGGTCAAAGCAGTCAATCAAACTAAAACAAAAAAAGTTTATCTGTGTAGATTTGCTGTTGTGAAAAAATTTTGATTTGAAATTCTTGGTAATTTAAACATAACATGATAAACTCTGTCTTCAGTTGCCATTGAGATTATTGTATTTGCTTCAGTTTATCTTTTTTATTGTTCGTGTGTATATATATATATATATATATATATATATATATATATATATATATATATATATATTTATATATATATATATATTTATATATATATATATATATATATATATATATATATATATATATATATATATATATATAATATATATATATATATATACTATATATATATATATATATATATATATATATATATATATATATATATATATATATATATATATATATATATATATATATATATATATATATATATATATATATATATATATATTTATCTGTGTATGTGTGTGTATTTGGGTGAATAGTTGAAATACAATTTACATGTCTCTATGTCGAAAGCCTGAAAATTATATTATTCAGTTTCGATATTCCTAGCAATTATATTGTCATATAGTTCTCCACTTAGCAAATGAGGAAGAAGGGGTAATTCAAAATAACTCGGTTTAGATCAGCTATATCCGTCCTTGCCGTAGCTATTTCTTCCAAGACTTATGGGCCTATATATTTTCGGTTATTTCAATAAACGGCCGCCCTTCATAACTCACAATAGCGCCTGGAGACCTTATACAGAGCACAGAGGTAATAGCTTTTATCGTCTGTGTTCGCACCCCACAAAGGCCCAATTATTTATTTTAATCCCTGATAACTAGTAAATACCCAAACAGCCGATTTATCACCGAAATTCTTTTTATAGCCCAACTTCAACCACATAAATTTCCAAATACATGAACTAATCTTGACACATTAGTCGTCGGGCCATATCTGTCGATGGATATTCTAAATCAAACTTAATCACCACTCACGCTATATAAAGATAAAACTATAAGTTTTATTTTCGTTTATTTAAAAGTAATAAATCAGGGGAGATATTTTGCTACAAACTTCTGCACAAAATGCCAAAACTGGCATATATATACTCATTCCAAAAATTAATTTTTACACATACAAACATACACATACACATTCTAATCAATAATGAAAGCAAATCAGAAACACTGATTTACAGGATAAGAAAACCTATATGGCATATAACAATAATCACTTGTAACGTTTTAATACTCAATTAAAACACAAACATTCTTTCATATTGAACATAGTTACATACTCATTATCATTTGAATGAAAATATTCTACAGCATTAGCTATCATCGTTGTAATTAATAAATGGATTTTTCTTTATATATATAATAATATATGTGAAAGTATTTTTTCCTGGTGTTTGTAGTCATAACAGGTCTGATTTATTAAAGAAAAATAGTATTCAAACGTTTCGGGGAATTTTTGTCCCTTTATCAATGAAGTTCAAATTATGCCTTGTATATGGAAGATTTGTGGTGGTGTATTCCAGTTCGAATGCTGTAAGAATTCAGTATGCTTAACAGCTATATAACAATCAGATCTTAATTATGTACCTACTAGTCCTCGATTTTATCTGTTGCAGCTTCAACATTGTACGGTTTTATGTTCAATTGTCAATTCGATTTTCTCTTTGTGAGTGTGTGGAAACGTCATTGTACCGTGTTGTTATTTTAGTCGGTGAATTTTTTGGGCTATATATTTGTATCCGTATATCCAGTGTTCAGTGTCGGTATACTATAGCTTAACCGTTTCACTTCTGTTCTGTCACTTATAGTATTATTAATTTATGCTCGAATGTGTAGCATTTCTAATATTTCGCGGCATTTTTGATTCTTTTCTCTGTCTTGAATTTGGGTTTTGTCATAATCAAATTCGTGTTGTTTTTCCTGTTTGTGTTTTGTAAGTGCTATTGTAGTCGTCTTAGAGTACTTATGAGCTTTGATTCTTTCTTCCTAATGGTGCATTGCCTGCCCTATGTATACTTTATCACAGTCTTTGCAAGGGATCTCATATATAATGTGAGTCTGTTTCATGAGTGGTGTTTCGGTCTTAAGGGGTGTGTAAATTTGTTTGATTTGTGTGCATTGTGTGCTATGAGTAGATTATGGGGTTTTAGTATATTTTTGATGGTCTGTGTGAGTCCATGAATGTATGGTAGTGTTATGTATGTTTTTTCTTGTTTGCTTTTCTGAACGTTGTGTTTATTATATAGTCTGTGTACTCTTTGTTTGATGAGACTGTTGGTTAGTTGTTGTGGATAATTATTAGCTTTTAGTAGTATACTTACTTCTCTCAAAGTCACAGTTCTTAATGTAGGTGATGTCAAAACTATTGCTCTATCAATGTATCCAATTGCTGTTGCCTTCTTCTGCTTGATGTGATGTTGTGTGGAAAAGTCTAAAAGTCGGTCTGCGTTTGTGTTTTTTCTGTACCATTTGGTTGTTATTCGGTTTTGTGTTCGTTGGATTGTCATGTCTAGGAAATTAATTGAGGAGTTCTTTTCCATCTCTACTGTGAATTGAAGTCTTTTGTTGAATGAATTGAACTGTGCTAGAATGTCATTAATTTTGCTTTCTTCCGCTATTATTAAGCAGTCATCTACATATCTTTTGTACGTAGTTACTTCTGACACATTACTTAGAGCCTCAGTAACAATTTCTTTCAAATGAATTTGCTTTAAGAATTGACAATGATCTAGCAGAATCTACAGTAAGGTATAATTTCACTATTCATGCACTTTTTTCGAGATACTCACATAAAATTTAATCGATAACATATGTGTCCAACTTTCGTTAAAATAAAGCAATAATTATTAAAATTGAATATGGTGATTCAGTTCTTAATTAGTTTATATTCTTATAATGAATAATAAAATTTTCATTTCGACAATTTAAAAAACAACATTATCAACTACAATTTTCCTATTATTCCATCATTAATTGTTTTATTTTTTTCATTTGATTACTCCCGAACGTTGTTCATTTATTCTATTGTGAAGGCTATGTAATACATAATATTTACTAAAAGAAACTTCGTAAGAACGATACCTCTCGTATTTTTCTTATCATCTATTGTGCAGAATTAGTTGTAAAATTTAAATGAAAGCTTCCATTATAAAAATAAGTATATAAAATATAAAAATATAAAAATTCATAAATTAAGCAGTAATTGGAATGAAGATTCAAGTAGGAATTTCGTTGCTTACCTTAATTCCGAGCAACTCGTGAGTAGCCTCTTCAACTCTCGCAAAGTTCCCTTTCCCCAAAACCTTTCCTGAGAATCTATAATTTCCAACAATGCACGCTTTTCGCCTAGTCATGGCGTTGAAACCTTCATTCACTCTTACACTCACAAGTCGAAAATTGAGAACGCGATTGCGGAAACTCCTAAACGGGAAAGACTCATCCGAACATGTTGTTTTATACGATTAAGTTTCATTTCTGTTCAATAATATACACTTTGTTGAAAACACAGATTTTTACACTATAGTTCTCAATTCAACAATTTTCCAATAAAAATTACCAAACTGAATATTTGAATGTTACAAAATAATTTTACCACTGTCGTCACTTAAGCTCACTTAATTTTATTGTCTAACAAAACTGACAAATTATGTAGACATAGATTGCACTATTGACATTTTGGAAATATCTTCAATGAAAGATCTAATTTTGCACTCACTCGATTTTTCATAATAGCAGATATCATTTGAATGACTATAGAACATTTTATTTTTCTTTGACTCACTGAAATGAATTTATAAAACTATGAATTTGATATAATATACCTACAGTTAGTAGTCTCGTATTATCAGGGACAGTACCCAATGAGAGTTTTAGCAGGTTTTCACCTGCTCTCAACCTGCTTATTAAAATATGTGCGATAAGCAAATTTGGACCAGGATACATTTTCGTTTCATGCATTTTTATGATGCTTGGCACTCAATTTCATATATATATATATATATATATATATATATATATATATATATATATATATATATATATATATATATATATATATATAAATGTTCGTATGTATGTGCTTATGTATTTTAAATTTGTTTACATGATAGGGCGCTACTTTGGAGCAATAGGGTTGAAAGTTTTGCATGATATCTTGGATGGTATTCATTTCGATATAAATTGGTTGGGAGGTTGACCCCTCGGAGTAGAAAATAAATCTTGTTCAAACGACAGAAGGTGCAATAGGTTTGAAAGTTTGTAAGTAGGTAGTTTCGAGTAATATCTTGAATCCGTTTGGTAGGAATTGACCCGCTGGGGAGGAAATAAATCTTGTTCACAAGATAGAGGACGCATTTTTTTTTTAATTTGGAAAATGGATCATAATTGAATAAATAGATTCTTTAAAGTGGATACGTTACGAAAACCTGCTTTTCTAATGCTGCTCGCTACGATATAGCATTTTGCACAATATATTCATCTGGAATTCTCAAATAAATGAGGAATTTTAGGTTTCATATGTATCTGCATGAGAATGTGTATTTTAAATACATGGTATCCAATTGAAATAAGGAAAATATTGGCAGAATTATTAGTTGCATTAGTTTTCATATAACTTATATTACCAGTAACAAAAATCGAATGAAATAAGTTTCAAGCTCAGGCCCCACACTCCTTTGAATTTTTTTGTAGTTCGGAGTTCTGATGCCATTCTCTGATGAGAGTTGCAATCAACTGGCACTTCATGGTGATAAATCTTGCAATCGTCTGCTTAAGTACCTAGTTCCTATATAATTTTTTTGGGTCTCCTTTGTGTCTGCTGAATTCCCTAATCAAGGCAAAACAGTTTTTCACCAGGAATGATGTAACACTCCTAGCCTCTTAGCACAAAATTATGCATAAAAATGTTATTGTCATTATCAGGAAACCATTTTTGGATATGCGGCAATACTCGCATTTTTCAGCGTCCCTTTTACGATGTATAGCTGCCCCATACGTTTGGCTAAGATACCGGACCATACCATGACACTACCAGGGTGTTTAATTTTCTTAACAAGGCAGTTTGCATGAAATCTTTCATCAGGACGTACTTTGATAAGGGAACTTTCCTATAGACCAAAATTTAGAATGTCAACTCATTATTTGGAGGATGGCACTTGTAAAATATTAGA
The DNA here is from genome assembly GCA_030704885.1 of Cynegetis impunctata. Lineage (NCBI taxonomy): Eukaryota > Metazoa > Arthropoda > Insecta > Coleoptera > Coccinellidae > Cynegetis > Cynegetis impunctata. The sequence continues at coordinate 431,182 of JARQZK010002917.1, read as the reverse complement.
AATAATGAAATCATATCGGTAAGGATGATTTAGCTATTCATAAAACTTATTCTTGTCCGAGTCTAGTATGCAACAGTCATAAAATATTGCAGTCTGACCCAATACAGTAGTTTTGTTTTCATACTCTCCAGCCATCCTCGGATGGACCGTCCCTGTTCTTGGAGTGTGCGTATTCTTGCCCATACGGAAAAAAACGAGTAGATTTAAGGTTACCACATCGAGTTGTTGAAAAGTGCAATTCCTCTAGGTAAAACAAATTATTTGAATAACAACCATTACTCACCATCTTATTACTTCGAGAAATAGCTTTATTGTCATATAAAATTACAAAATTTTGTAGACAAAGCACATATAAAGTATTAAAACTTAAGGTATACAATGATAACTAATCAAACAAAACACATTTTCAATAGTTCAACAAAAAAAAGAATCCATTGAAATAGAAGAACAAAACCGAAAAACATTTATGAGTCAATTATGTGAAACATATGTTAAGAATCAACATACTTGTCAATCAAACTGATTACGGATATAAATTCTGTATATTACAAAAAAAAACAAAAACATTAAAAAATACTTATACATGTTGCTACCAAATGTGAAACTCAAGGGTCTATGGTACATTGTGAAATTCAGTTACAGAATAAAAATCTACTACTGAGTAAAATGGTCTTTCCAAAAAAAAGCCTTAGTCGAACTTCGGAACTTTTTGTAGGTACTTAGAAATTTTAGCTCCAATGGTAGGTGATTGCATAACTTTCCGGCATTGTAGGTGAAGGAGTTTTTTGTTACGACCACCTCGGGCGCTATTAACCTTCCGCTACACGCGTGTCCTGTTTTTAACAGAAGTACACGCGCGCGGACTGTGAGTCCACGTTAAGTTTTTTCACGAAGAAGGCTCTGAATGTGGGTGGACTATAAAAAATTAGTATACTAAACATTTATATTTAAAAAACATCATTTATACACATTCTGAACATATAAAAGTACAATGTTCCAAGCACATGTATTTTCCACATTTTATGCAGAAGTATTTTGTAGGTCGATTTTTTCTTCGGTCGCAGAAACCACAACGACCTCTTCTGGGAACATTATTTTCATTTGGTGCTGCTAATCTTTGTTGTGGTTCCACATATCCGGCTAATTCTCTAATTCTTGACGCTAGTTGTTTCGGCAAACAAGTGAGTTGAGCTCGTTGACGTAAGTGATTGTCCACTAATTGTAAACACAGATTCCGCAAGAATTCTCTTCTTCTCATGTTATTGGGACTGTTGCACTTGTGTATCACCATAGTATTGATGCCATCTTCGGGTATTTCTCGCACAGTCGTAAGCTGCACAAAGTTTATCAACGGTGTCAACGCCACCTTTTGTATTATTGTAATCAATTATTATTTCTGGTTTTCCTGTTGTCTCATCAATGTTATCGTCATGATGTAGGCTTGATACCAGTAATACATTTTTATTGGGTTTAGGTTTGTAGGATACTAGAGTTACATGTTCACGAAAACCAAACATACTCGACTGAACTGGCCGTGATTTTACTGGGCGAGAAAACTCTTCTGGCAACTCTCTTCTTTTGTTCTTGCGTATTGTGCCAAAAGGGTCAGTTTTTTAGATCGAAGGGACTCCAGTAATGGAATACTAGTAAACCAGTTGTCAGTGGTCACGTTCTTCCAGAATCATTTTAAATTCACATAGTCTCTCAACTACTGCACTTGCTGCATTGCTAATACGTAAGGACTTCTGGCTGCTTACGACATAATACTTCCAGATTACTTACAAAATACCTCTTTGAGTCTACTAGGCATAGATCTTTATTCCATACTTGTTGGGTTTTGTTGGGAATGTATTGTCTGAATGCACAGCGCCTCGAAAAGCCTCTAGTTTTTCATCAATTGTTACATAATGGAAAGGAGAATACGCGTCTTTGCCACTTCTTTACAAAAACATCAAACACATCCCAAATAGGGCCAACTTATCTAGTTTTTTTCGGTCATCCCTTGTTTCAGCAATCATCGAACCCTCAAATGTCTAAGAAGAAACTGAAATCTGTTTATCGACATAACTAAACGAAATATTTCCACACCAGTTCCCTGAGTACTGAATAACTCTCTCACGTGTAACCGGCTTGATTTGAGGACTCCAGCCATATAGAGTAATTCCAATTAATGCTTGAATCTCCGAAAATATTTGTGAGAGAACAATCTCTTTCACGAGAAAAAGTAGCTGCTGCTGCGCACGAATATGTTGATTGTTTGTATGCTCTAACATGGTATTCTCAAAATTTCATCAGTAAAAAAAGAATTTCCAGATATCAAGCGGATCCGTCAAATTTTTGGTGGCAGCTTTTGGCCCAGGTAGTGTTTTATTAAATTTTCGGCCCTTGTCCTAACATTTTTTTGTTGGCTGATGTTTTTCTCCATTTGGTGGTTTTATCTTTTTCCCATAAAAAATGGACCGTCTAATGTCGCTTGATGGTTCTTGTTCAGTGTCTGAAATACCCTGATCTGAAGCTGAATCGTCCGATCTTTCTTCCAAATGATCTTCCTCTGTATCATCGTCCTCGTCATCGTACTCAATTTCTACGTCGTCATCTTCTAACATTGTTTCCTCCAGTAATTTTAGTAGATATTCTTGCTCTTTTTCATAAGACGATCCTGAAAATAAATTATTTTTTATAAATTTTAAAAATCAAACTAAACACTTTTCTTTCATGATAATTAATCACTTTGCTCATAAAAATTTAATAAAACAATTAAAATCTTACTTTTCCCTTGTCGAATACACGTCAAAAAAACAAATTGTTGAAATCACTTTTTGGGACAGATTTACACGCGTAGGACTCACGGTCCGCAATCACTTATTACTCTGTAACACGTGAAGCTTCCAAACGCACACACGATACTGATCTATCTCAGTCCACTCCCGAAAGGTACCGAAATCGACAGCTCCCGGAAAGCGCTCGTTTCGAAACGGCGGCTAAATTTGAATTCGACAGGACTGAGAGTCCGCGCGCGTGTAACGGAAGGTTAAATAAATATCAGTATCTGAATTTCTTGTTGAATATCTATGATTTGGTCTTTCTGAGAAGTTATGAATGTGTTTGCGAACCAAACAGACGGATTCGATTATGAATAGTGCAGGAAGAGTCTAAATTTTGAATTTTTCAAAGTAGAATTCGCAATGTGTCCTTCTGCTCAGATCAAACATATAACGAATTGCTTTTTTTCGCAATCTGAAAACAGACTCAAAATGAGAATAGGCTGCATAAACCCCAATAAGACAAACCATTAAGAAGGTGAGATTCGAATAAAGAAACGTATGTCGATAACGCAGCAGAAATTGTAAGCTCCCTAGAAACCGTTTTAATAGCGAAACATGCAGAAGATAATTTTTTTTTGTTAATATGTCTATATGAGTAGACCATTTGAGCGACTTATCAATGAAGAGACCTAAATACTTCACTGAGTTCACTGTTTGAATGGTGTTATTGTTTAGGGTAATAAGTTGTAGGGTTCCTCTATAAGTCATTACTAAAGTTTTATCTGTGTTGAAGCAAAGTCCAATCTCATCAGACCAGGCCTTAAAAGCCATCAAATCATTACTTATGCATTATACATTAGCTATTCCAAACTACACTGGTGTCATCAGCAAATAACATCTAATATGAAGACCAGTATATATTTAACATTGAAAACGACAGTAGTTACAGCAAACACATTTTTTGACGTCCAAAAACCTAATAAAGAAAAGGTTAAGTTTGTGTGACTTGTGGTGGTAAGTCTTGTGTTAGAGTTTTCAGGTCGCGCAATGGCCTCTAACATGACCTAACGACTACTAAGTAGCCAGTTTTCAGGTTCAGGATAATTTTATGAAATGAACTCAACATTTAAAAACCCATCCCGCATCCCACTGTTGATTTTTGCTACAGTGCAATACTCTATTATCTTCGTGGCAAATACGACTGAAAATGCAGTTGGTGCATTTTTTCATAGGTATACTCAGATTCATTTTATTGAAAAAAGGAAGAAATAACCAATTCATTGAAAATATTTTTCCATTAGTATAAGTTAGTTCAATTTATTCCAGTGTGGTATAATTTTTTTTCCACTTACAATTATTTTTTCAAATTCTAACTTCATGAACTGAATCTTCAATAGGAACTACTCAAAGAGTTCCTCAGGATTATCTTCTGAAGCTTTGTAGTAGATATTAAGCATACTCCTTTTCAGTATTCGAAAGTGAGTTTGCAAGAAGGCGAACTTGCCCAGTAATGAATTCAGGGCTTGCGATCGATGAAGATTTAATCTTCTCGACAATCTCATTTCTTTTATAACATTTTAATATTATAATACGCAAAATTCGATTTTCCAATTTTTTTTCGTTGATCAATCTCAAGTTTTTTCCTTGTTTTCGTTTTTTGTTTGGAAAAACCTATGAATTATTTATAAGTCAATGTTTTTCAGGACAGCTAAAGCAGAAGTTGTATTGTTTTTGTGTAAATCATGATTTTCGTTAAGTCAATTCTACTAGATTGTCGAAAAATCCAAAACAAAACACGTTTAAAATACGTATAGCTCATGCAGTCTCTACCTAATATGGATTTTTCAAAGAATAATACATACGTCATTATTTATGGCAAATATCATGCTCTTCTAATAAAATCAGCTAAAAGTCGTTTCGGGTATGAGTAAATTCCATGTAGGTAAACTCATGAACAGAAACTTATAACCTTTACAATCTACCCAAAAAAGATTTCCTCATAAATAAGAACAATGGAAAAATACTATTGCTAAAAAAAATATTACATATTTGAAGCAAAATGTGAATTGCCCTTCACCAACATTCAATATGCAGCATTTCTTGTATGAATCGTAAACAGAAACAGTATTCACTAATTAAAAACACAGATGTTACTGATACTGGTGGTTCGAAAGGAATCTGGCCCACTAGTTCACATTGAGTTTTCTTTCGTCAGTTAATATTCTGGAATGTCACATGGCCGCAGGAATTAATTCATAGCATTCTAGAATACCTTTAGTGAGAATTTTGTAATTAAACAATTGAAACTTCTCCAGAGCTACATTCAGAGGTCATTCCATTGAAATTCATATTTTCTGCATTATTATGCAAAAAATATGTGTGTTTAATTGGAAAATAGCGATTATTTCATTATACTTGCAAAGTACTTAATAAATAAATAGTTACAAGGATGAATAAACTACTTAAACTCCTAATCATCTAGATTCACAATATATTGATAAAACTCTAAGAAATAGGTGAAACTGAATTATTATTGGAATTTTAGACCTGTCTCTGCATAATGTGTTTAGGTATGCAGCGGTTATACACATGTCCCTCACGGGCACCAGCTTTTATACCCCACACCTCATTTCACTCTACGTGAATTTTTTACACATTAATTACAATTTATTACACCTATTCCCAAATATTTATTATAGCTGCATAACTCAAGTTATGAGGGCGTGGTGTATAATTAGTCTAAAGCTGCACCACACTCATACCGTATTAATTATTTTTCATTCAGAACTTTTCTGTAATTTATTAAAATTAATTACAATAAATTACAACCATTTCCGCCCTGATTACAATTCCAAAAAATACAATAGCCCACTCGGTTTTATGGATACAAAAAATGGTCAGCAGGATTAAGAAAGTAATAACAAATGAGCTGCAAGTGAGTGGGGTAGTGTAATAATCGATAGGAATTTTCACGAGACAAAAATTTATAGAATTAACGAAAATAAAATAGATATAACTACAGGGTTTTCAATTTATTACAATAGCTCACTCGGTTTCATCAATCCAAAAAATGGTCACCTGGATTGAGAAAATTATAAAAAAGAAGCTTTAGGTGAGTGTAATATTTGATAAGAATTTTCACGAGACAAAAATTAATAAAATAATCGAAAATTTGTATTTCTATTTTATTATCGATAACTCTATAATTTTTTGTCTCGTGAAAAATCTCATCATTTATACTCCACTTACTTACAGCTTCTTTTTTATCATTTTCTTATTCGTGCTGACCTTTTTTGTATCGATAAAACCGAGTGAGCTATTGTAATAAATTGGAAACCCTGTATTTCTATCTTATTTTCGATAGTTCTATTGTTTTTCGTTTCGTGAAAATTGTTATCAATTATTACCAACCCTACTCACTTGTAGCTTCTTTGTTATTATTTTTCATGATCCTACTGAACATTTTTTGTATCCATAAAACCGAGTGGGCTACTGTAATAAATTAATATCCTTATATTTATTTGTTATTGTCTTAATTTTTCGATGCGCTACCGATTTTTTGGAATTGTGGAATTGCAACGAGGCCGGAAATGATTGTAATTTATTGTAATTAATTGTAATTAATTACAACAAAAGTTTTGAATCTAAAATATTTAATATTGTATGAGTGTGGTGCAGCTTTAGACTAATTCTACACCACACCCTCATAATTTGAGGTCTGCAAATGTAACAAATTGGGAAATAGGTGTAATATGTAGTAATTGATGTGTAAAAAATTCACGTAGAGTGAAATGAGGTGTAGGGTATAAAAGCTGGTGCACCGTGAGGGACATTTTATAAACCGGTGGTGCACGCCAAACTAGTATATATATATATATATATATATATATATATATATATATATATATATATATATATATATATATATATATATAGTATTATATATATATATATATTTATATATATATATATATATATATATATATATATATATATATATATATATATAATATTCAATAATCAATTTATTGAACTAAATCAACTCACTTTATCGAAACATTCTTATTCAAAACATACCAAAGTAAAAGAAATTTAAAAATCACTATTCACTTCCTTGGGAATGTCTTGCAGAGCAAATTTTTTTCGAATGGAGTCTTAATATTAGAAATAGGCACTTTCAGGTTTTTATATTCAATTGAGATATATACTTTTTCTTCTAAGAAGCCCTTGCAAAAAATCCAGTTTCACAAAGGTGAGATGTTGAAAATGGTAAGGTGTTTTTGTTTGTACTGCAGAAAACTCAGCATTTCAAAATTGAAAACGTATTTATCATTAAATTGTCTATGGTTCTGCCACTTGTCGTTAATTCTATGGAAGTTTCTTCCTTGGAAATTGAGAGCCCTTCGGGAATTTTGAATTTTGGAACCTTGATGTGTAATGTTTAAAATTGAGGCCGTAGTGTAGGTTGAGGCCCGAAAAACTCAAAATATGCAATTATTGTGTAAATGTTATTGTATGTGGAGGTCGAGATGAAAAAGTTGAGAAAAGGTTGAGAAACACTGAATTAATGCATGAGTGAAAATTCAAACCGCTGGCGAAAGATGTTGAAATAAATTAAAAACAATATATCCAACATTAAACCCACCAGGGCTTTCCGTAGGGTGCATAGAGCTGAAAAAAACCATGTGGAAAACGTGGATAACGTTGCAGTTAGGAAAGTGCTTTTTGGTGGCATAAACTTTTTCTTTAGCTGCCGCTACTTTTATATAATTATTTCTTGTTTTTCCATGGTTTTTGAAGTATTAGGCACCTACACTGATTAAATTTTCACGCAGATTAAGAAGATGTAAAGTGAATACTTTCTAGCATATCACATTATTTTCCCCAACCGCAGATATTCTTATGTGCGCATTTTTTGTCTCTTAGTTGGTTTTATGATTTTATTCACTTCTATAGCCCTTCCAAGTTGACTTAAAGGGTTGAAAACTTGTATATAAAATAAGGCTAAAACAAGACTTTTGAGATGAAGTTCTGATGCTAACGGGTTTTCATACATTTATTCCGGTTTTCATTCCTCATAATATTCCTGAATATATTTCATAACAATAGTTATGGTTCAAGTCTATGAATTCTAGATTCATTAAAACAATGGTTAAAAATAACAATTTACACATTTATTATAAGAAATAACGCATGACGCACGTTTCGGTGGAACTTCACCTTCTTCAGATGCTAATGGTAAACTAACTATGATTCTCTGTTATATCGAAAACAAGAAATGACAAATTATGTAGAAGGGGTAAATACAAAGATGGTTACAAATAATTATTAGAAAAGAAAAAACCAATTCTGAACTGCTAGTCAGGTAGTTCGGTAATTTTGAAAAGATTAAGAAGGGGGCTTGAAGTATGATCGATTTGGCTATTCAATAGGAGACCAGAATGCTTGTATTTATTTATCTGTAATAATTCTGAAAAATTAAGTTTAATTCCCTTACTTTCAGTATTTAATATTTTAAAATCGGAATTGAATGTGTGATTTTCTTGGATTAAATGGTTTGCATAATGTGAATCCGACTTCTGATTAACAAAGCTACGTTTGTGTTCTGAAATTCTAGTTTGAAAACTTTTGAAAGTTCTACCAATGTAAAACTTATCACAATCGCCACAATTAATTTTATGAACTCCTGATTTATTATCTTTATGGACTTTGGATTTATTATTCTTTATATGATTTCCTAAATTATTACCGGTACGATAAGCAATGTTAATGTTGTGCTTAGATAAGAGAGATTTAAGTTTGTTACTTCAATTTCCGATGAAAGTGAGGCTGTTGTATTTGATATTATTTTCAGTAAACCAGGTGTACCCCCTTACTAAAAATAATATCAAATACAACAGCCTCACTTTCATTGAAAATTCAAGTAAAAAACTCAAATCTCTCTTATCTGAGCACAACATTAGCATTGCTTATCGTACCGGTAATAATTTAGGATATCATATAAAGAATAATAAATCCAAAGTCCATAAAGATAATAAATCAGGAGTTTATAAAATTAATTGAGGCGATTGTGATAAGTTTCACATTGGTAGAACTTTCAGAAGTTTTCAAACTAGAATTTCAGAACACAAACGTAGCTTTGTTAATCAGAAGTCGGGTTCACATTATGCAAACCATTTAATCCAAGAAAATCACACATTCAATTTCGATTTTAAAATATCGAATACTGAAAGTAAGGGAATTAAACTTAATTTTTTAGAATCATTACAGGAATAAGTACAAGCTTCGGTCTCCTATTGAATAGCCAAATAACGATATACTTCAAGCCCCCTTTCTTAATCTTTTCAAAATTACCGAACTACCTGACTAGCAGTTCAGAATTGGTTTTTCCTTTTCTAATAATTATTTGTAACCATCTTTGTATTTACCCCTTCTACATAATTTCTCATTTCTTGTTTTCGATATAACAGAGAATCATAGTTAGTTTGCCATTAGCATCTGAAGAAGGTGAAGTTCCACCGAAACGTGCGTCATGCGTTATTTCTTATAATAAATGTGTAAATTGTTATTTTTAACCATTGTTTTAATATATTTATTAATTTACACCAAGTATCGGCCCAATCAATCTAAAATCCAGAATTCTAGATTCATTAAAATTCATAAATTTTGTAATGCAATTATCTGTTCGAGGAAATTTAGAAATACTCTTCAGAGAAAAATACTTTCAGCATTATTATTATAATTCCATTTCAAATTTTTGTATAGCATAATGAATCAAGTCAAATAATTAAAACAAACAGTAGTGTATAAACTAAGCTGATGGAATTGTTATAAATTTTGAATAGGCCATTCAAATAAATATTTCCAAAATAGACTAAATGACCCTATGAACGGATAGATTAGACTTCTTCTCCTCATCTCTGTAGGATGAATATGACCTCAAATTACTTAATCAATGGCACTTTAGTATTTCCACAAATTTCTTCTAGTGTTAATATACATAACTATAGACTTGATCTCAAAAAAAGTAGTATCTGTAATACAATTATTCAGTACCAAGATGATTATCTTAATTATTATATTAATGAAACGTCAGCTCAATAGTGTAGTCTATACTAATTTCAATCAAATACCTATATAATCCAGTCAGTAAAATTGAAAATAATCGTTATATGAATACCCATCAAATGGAGGTTTTCGGTATATTACCAAATTCATAGAAGTAAACAAAATATTGGTGGAGGCGCTCAGCTTCAAGTCATCCATATATGATTACATCTGCAATTAGGAATTTCAGAACTGTTGTCAAATTAAAAAATAACTAATTTTTGGAAATCAGATGACGCTTCATGAGAGAAAAAATTTAAATATAACAAGTAACATATTACACACAAACTGATTATATATATATATATATATATATATATATATATATATATATATATATATATATATATATATATATATTTATATATATATATCATATATATATATATATATATATATATAATTATATATATATATACAGGGTCTGCAACAGTGGCGCGGTGTTCCATATCTCTATTTGGGAAACAGATAGAATCTACATTTCTATAATATCGCCCTATTGCTCGAGCCTCGACAAAATAAAAAATATTGTCGGTCACACAGGGTGTTCAATTTCTTTCTGGGCGGATATCAACTATGTTTTTTAAATGGCAACCTATATTTTTTATCGCTTTTTTGGTTTCTGCATGAAAAATAAAAAAATACTTTATATTGATCTTCATTTCGAAAATATTTACGGTTTTCGAGATTTTTTGCATTTTTATTTTTTTTTTCAATTTTGGTCACTCAGAATATTTGAAATTATGAAGTTGTGCCTAGTCCAATTGAAATTCATTTTTTGGTCAAATATTCTACATTGGTAAATCTCTCAAAACGATATATCTGAAATCAACTGCGATATACAGGGTATGAAAATTCGCTTGGAATATTGTAAATAAAAATTTACAGAATCTTCTTTATTTCAAATAGAACACCCTGTATATTATAGATCCAGAAGAAGCGCTAAGAAAAGCTCTATAATGTCATGAAGTTATTCCTTATAGTTAAGTTTACTTAGTTTCCTTAAAACAGCGAAAAATGGCCAAAAATTTCAAATTTCTTCGCTATAATCTCAATGAACGACTTTTCCAAATAACCTGTTGGTAGATGAACAAGTTTGTGAATTACACCACAAATATTCTTTGTATATTCAAAATAATTTCAATAATCTTCAAATTTGAGCCATATTCTTTCGATTTAAAACACCCTTTCAGCGAATAAAATATTTATTGGAAATCGGTTAGTCTGGCAAATGACAGATCAAAATATTTGCCTTCAAATAAGTATTGAAATCTTTAGTGATTCGTTAAGTTGAACTTTCGATATAATTTAACAACATTCTGGTGAAATCATATCGAAAGTTCTACTTAACGAATCACTAAAGATTTCAATACTTATTTGAAGGCAAATATTTTGATCTGTCATTTGCCTGACTAACCGATTTCCAATTAATATTTTATTCGCTGAAAGGTTGATTTAGATCGAAAGAATGTGGCTAAAATTTTGAGATTATTGAAATTATTTTAAATATACCAGGTATATTTTGTGGTGTAATTCACAACTTGTTCATCTACCAACAGGTTATTTATTAAAAAAGTCGTTCATTGAGATTATAGCGAAGAAATTTGAATAATTTGCCATTTTTCGCTGTTTTAAGGAAAACTAGTAAACTTAACCATAGAGAATACTTCATGACATTTGCAGAGATTTTCTTTACGCTTCTTCTGGATCTATAATATACAGGGTGTTCCATTTGAAATAACGAAGATTCTGTACATTTTTATTTACAATATGTGGCAAGCGATTTTTCATACCCTGTATATCGCAGGTTGATTTCAGATATATCGTTTGAGAGAGTTACCAAAGTAAAATATTCGATCAAAAATAAATTTCAATTGGACTTGTCACAACTTTATAATCCCAAATATTCCGAGTGACAAATATTGGAAAAAAAACCGTTTATGCTAGAAATCTCGAAAACCGTCGATATTTTCGAAGTGGAGATTTACATGAAGTATCTTTTATTTTTCATGTAGAAACCAAAAAAGCGATAAAAAATATAGGTTGCCATTTGAAAAAACATAGTTGACCGTGTGTGACCGACAATATTTTTATTTTGTCGAGCTCGAGCAATAAGGTAATATTATAGAAATGTATATTTCTATCTGTTTCCCAAATAGAGATATGGAACACCGCGCCACTATTGCAGGACCCTGTATATATATATATATATATAATATATATATATATATATATATATATATATATATATATATATATATATATATATATACATATATATATATTATATATATATATATATATATATATATATATATATATATATATATATATATATATATATATATATATATATATATTATATATGAAAAACTTGGTTCACGGAATGAATCGCGTAAAAGATTTGAAAAATCTCGACGTTTCTGCTCCTTTCGCGAAGCCATCTTCAGGCGAACTAGTAGGGGAATAATTCATGCTCGTGGCCACTATGTGCCTTCTCCACGATTCGAATTTAGAGGAATCGGAAACAATACGATTGCGTGGTCTCAACCTGCCTACTCCACTAACCGTATTGCTTCCTGTCAACTCTGAAGTCTCAATCTGCCTACTCTTCAGAGTCAACTGACGGGCCGATCGTCGCGTGGCCGTATTTATAGGGGAGGGAGGTGGATACTCACGCTCATCAGTGCGGGATGCACTCTGATTGGGCGTTACATGGCGACCACTGAGAAGTGGGTTCCATGCTGATGGGAGTCTGTGACTGTCATCTCTGGTGTTCAAACAATTGGACGTTTTTCTATTTCTACAGCTTCACGGATAATTCGGATTTGAAAGATCGGACGGGAGCAATAGTCTTGTATTGGGGAAATCGATAATGTGGCCTGTTTGGGTGTGATGTTGGGAAAGGGCGTTGGCGATATCTGAGTGTCTTACCGAAAGTGAATGTTCCTTGGCACGGACCTGAATTCGTCGGTTCGTTTGTCCTATATAGGAACGAGGACAATTGGAACAGGGAATCTCATAAACACCATGATTTTCGTTAGGAATTTTATCCTTGACGGATCTGACCAGATGGGAGAGTTTTGTTGAGTAGTGAATATTGTTTTGATGTTTGTGTTTTTGAGAGATCTTGCGATCTTATCTGTTACTCCTTTGATGTAAGGAAGAAATAATTTAGGTGTAGATTCTTGTTCAGTGGGATTGGAAGGTGGTAGAGGTGGGGTGATATTTGTGTGTTTGCGTATGCTCTTGTCGATTTGATATGTGTTGTAACTGTTCCGTAATAATATATGTTTTAGAGTTTTGAGTTCTGATTCACGGTGTTCGTCGTCAGATAGTCGAATGGAACGGTAGATTAGGGTATTAATACGCAAACACACAAATATCACCCCACCTCTACCACCTTCCAATCCCACTGAACAAGAATCTACACCTAAATTATTTCTTCCTTACATCAAAGGAGTAACAGATAAGATCGCAAGATCTCTCAAAAACACAAACATCAAAACAATATTCACTACTCAACAAAAACTCTCCCATCTGCTCAGATCCGTCAAGGATAAAATTCCTAACGAAAATCACGGTGTTTATGAGATTCCCTGTTCCAATTGTCCTCGTTCCTATATAGGACAAACGAACCGACGAATTCAGGTCCGTGCCAAGGAACATTCACTTTCGGTAAGACACTCAGATATCGCCAACGCCCTTTCCCAACATCACACCCAAACAGGCCACATTATCGATTTCCCCAATACAAGAACTATTGCTCCCGTCCGATCTTTCAAATCCCGAATTATCCGTGAAGCTGTAGAAATAGAAAAACGTCCAAATTGTTTGAACACCAGAGATGACAGTCACAGACTCCCATCAGCATGGAAACCACTTCTCAGTGGTCGCCATGTAACGCCCAATCAGAGTGCATCCCGCACTGATGAGATGAGATATATATATATATATATATATATATATATATATATATATATATATATATATATATATATATATATATATATATATATATATATATTATAGATATATATATTATATATATATATATATATATTATATATATATATATATATATATATATTATATATATATTATATATATATATATATATATATATATATATATATATATATATATATATATATATTCATATATATATATACACAAGTATATATATTTATATATATATACTTGTGTATATATATTTTATTATGCTCTAAATTTCAACTGTTGGAAATATGTAGTATGTATCATTTCTACTGTCAATATGGTAATGTTTACAAAAAAATTATAATAACTGAAAAGTTTAAAAGAGAGCAGTTTCAAACGTGTTTTTGCAATAATTTTTCTTAACAAAACCAGCTGCTATCTACGAACGTAAATGGAAATGTGTTTAAAAACTGTTCTTGGCGTCCTCGGTTTATTATAATTTAATATTCATTTGAATAAACATTAGCCGTGTCTATATGCTTCCCACTGGCAGGCAGATTTACTTAAATATTCAATCCAAAGGAGATTATTCACTTAATCGAACACCTACTATGTTTATGTTGCACAAAAATTCAATAACTAATAGGGTTTTTTTTTTGAAATATATAATCTCATTAATAAGTGTGTCAAGATATTTATATTACACTTAGGTATATATCAAGCATTGCATTTTTACTGAAATAGCACATATTAATATATAAGCAAAATAATAAATTAGTACAAAAATATATACTTTTGAATTTCAGGAATTATATTATATCTTCAGTAATGCTGAAATATTTATTATTAATATTGCCTATTTCCAAATACTTGGTCCAATATTAAATTCTCTTTGTTTGATTCGGTAAATAAGCTCAATATAAAAAACCAAATTGTTAATCTTCATCATTCAGCAATGAAGATTAATTTTAACCATTCTCGAAATTTCTCAACTCTGAAGTTAAATATGTTGAATATTTTTCGTATTTGCATAATGAAATTTTCATACCGTGAAAAAATTAATTTCATAAACTTTTCTCGCATTTCATTCCGACTCAAAAAAACTAGTGAGCACCAGAGCTCCATCACTGCGGTCGTATTTTTCGCGCGAAATGCATCGAGTGGAGATGCGATTTTAACGAATTGAATTATATTTTGAGAAATTTGCATTTCGTACTGATGGTGAAACACTCCAGATGCAATTCGAGCGGAACAGTCAACACGAGTTTTTTTTTTTTAATAAGAGTTATGGCATGTCTTCCAACATTTGCCAACTGGTAAAATATGAGCTATTGGATATACTGGGACAAAAAGAGTTGAAACCTATAAAGCATCGTATTTCAACATGAAAACAATGTACGTACCAAACTTCAACGTTTCAACTTCATCTGCAGAAGCTGTGGAATTTGGCAGTTTTTCAAAAACCACAAGAAAACAAGAAATATTTACGTTAAAATGGCGTCGGTTGGAAAAATGAAACCAAACTTTCATTCTGCCTCTGAAACCACTTCAGATACTAAATTTCAGATCATTTGTCGTGATGCGAATTTCTGGAGATGTCAATATGTACCGAGAAGGATATTTGTATGAAAATTAAAAATATCTACGTTAAAATAGCGGCTGTTGCAGAAATTCACCCAAATTTTGATACTTCGTTCTGCAATGGACGCAATTCCAGTTACCAAATTTCAATTCATTTGACCGGATGGGAGCCACAGGAGATGCCATTATGGCATATATACATATATATATATTTTATATATATATATATATATATATTTATATATATATATATATATATATATATATATATATATTATATATATATATATATATATATATATATGTATATATATATATATATATATATATATACATATATATATATTATATATTATATATATATAATAGTATATATATATATATATATATATATATATATATATATATATATATAAATATATAGGTATATATATAATATATATATATATATATATATATATATATAATATAAATATATAAGTATATATATATATATATATATATATAAATATATATATATATATATATATATATATATATATATATATATATATATATATATATATATATATATACATATATATATATATATATATATATATATATATATATATATATATATATATATATATAATATATATATATATATATATATATACATATATATATATATATATATAAATATATAAATATATATATATATATATATATATATATATATATATATATATATATATATATATATATATATATATATATATACATATATATATATATATATATATATATATATATATATAAATATAACTTTTTGAAAATTATTAGTAATAACAGGCTTGGTGAATCTCAAAAAACTCGATTTTATTAAAATGTTTACGTTTCGCCACGACTTTCGTGGAATTTTCAGAACTATTTAAATATTTAAATTTCTTTGACATATATATATATATATATATATATATATATATATATATATATATATATTGATATATATATATCTATATATATATTTATATATATATTTTTATATATATAATATATATATAATATATATGTATATATAGTATATATTAATATATATATATATTATATATACATATATATATCATATATACATATATATATATATATATATATATATATATATATATATATATATATATATATATATATATATATATATATATATATATATATATATATATATATATATATATAAAATATATATATATATATTTATATATATATTTATATATATATATATATATATATATATATATATATATAGATATATATATATATATATATATATATATATATATATATATCTATATATATATATATATATATATAATATATATGTATATATATATATATATATAATATATATGTATATATATATATATATATATACATATATATATATATATATATATATATATATATATATATATATATATATATATATTATATATTTATATATATATATATATATATATATACATATATATATATATATTTATATATATATTATATATATATATATATATATATATATAAAATATATATATATACATACATATATATAAATACATATATATATATATATAAATATATATATATATATATATATATATATATATATATATACATATATATATATATATATATAAATATAACTTTTTGAAAATTATTAGTAATAACAGGCTTGGTGAATCTCAAAAAACTCGATTTTATTAAAATGTTTACGTTTCGCCACGACATTCGTGGCTTTTTCAGAACTTTTTAAATATTTAAATTTCTTTGACATTTATTGATTTAGTAAATATCAAAGAAATTTCAATATTTCAAGAGTTTTGAAAAAGCCACGTTACTGCTAATAATTTTCAAAAAGTTGAAAATAGTTCACAGGCAACAACAATTCAAATAAATATATATATATATATATATATATATATATATATATATATATATATATATATATATATATATATATATATATATATATATATATATATATATATATATATATATAATATATTAATTATGGCTGGGTATTCGGCAAGGAGTTATGATCTAAACAACCGAATTTGTCTCAGTCGACGTTTCGACTCTTTATTGAGTCTTCCTCAGGACATCTACAATTTAAAAAGAATGTTACACCGAAACAGTTCGTCTTATATATATGAAAAACAACAAAATTACATGTATACAACAGTTTCTTTGAACTCCAGTTCCTGCAATTTACAAGGTATATACAACAAAAACTCATTTAAAACCGAAAACGTGTTAAAATGACGTGAATAAAGCTAAAATACAGAAATAAATGGGCTCAAAATATCAACCAAATGGTATAAAAATCTGACTGAAACTCAAAAACAATTGCCAAAATTTAATCAAATTTTAATACTTAAAAACAGTTAGGTTGTAAGGCCCATAACATGACACAACTCTACAACAGCTCATTGTTTTTGGAGTAAAAATTTTCTATTAATTTAATAATTTCGAAGCGAGGAGCCAAACATAACCTCACGAAAAACAATAACAAACTATAGCTATACCTTCTTCATAGTATTGTTATATTCCTTTCTATGAAATTGTCCACATGCGCGGGTTACTGATAATACAATGTCGCTTGACAGTCATCTGGGTTTGTTATTGTTTTTCGTGAGGTTATGTTTGGCTCCTCGCTTCGAAATTATTAAATTAATAGAAAACTTTTACTCCAAAAACAATGAGCTGTTGTAGAGTTGTGTCATGTTATGGGCCTTACAACCTAACTGTTTGTAAGTATGTGATTAAATTTTGGCAATTGTTTTTGAGTTTCAGTCAGATTTTTATACCATTTAGTTGATATTTCGAGACCATTTATTTCTGTATTTTAGCTCTATTCACGTTATTTTAACACGTTTTCGGTTTCAAATGAGTTTTTGTTGTATATTCCTTGTAAATTGCAGGAACTAGAGTTCAAAGAAACTGTTGTATCTAACATCGGAGAAAACAGTGGTATTTACAAAATATTTTGCGACGAATGTCCTGCTTTCTATATTGGACAGACAGGAAGGAATATAAATATTCGTGTTGAAGAACATAAAAAGTCAATTTTACAAAACAAAAATACCACTGGCTTCTCTGAACATTGTATAAAATTCAATCACTTCCTGGATTTCAACAAAACCAAATTGTTACATTCAGGTAACAAGGGTAAACGTCTTGACCTTCTCGAAATTCTCGAAATAAGTTCCGCCCATAATAGTCAATTACCCCTTGTAAACGAACAAATTGATTTTCAGGTATCACCTTTGCTTTTGTCTGTTTTATAAATTACGATGCAATACTCTCCTGTAGTCAGTCTTGATAATGAGTTCATAGCTCGAAACATGTCGACTTTTCGTTACTGCTAAGTACAGTATCTAAATATTTTTTATATTGTGAAACATAAGCCAAGTGTTTTTTTTTATTTTAAAGTTTATACTTTATGCTGTTGTATACATGTAATTTTGTTGTTTTTCATATATATAAGACGAACTGTTTCGGTGTAACATTCTTTGACATTCTTTTTAAATTATAGATGTCCTGAGGAAGACTCAATAAAGAGTCGAAACGTCGACTGAGACAAATTTGGTTGTTTAGATCATAACTCCTTGCCGAATACCAAGCTATAATTAATATATTTTTTTAAAACCATCGGCAGTTACTTACTTAATTGTATATATATATATATATATATATATATATATATATATATATATATATATATATATATATATATATATATATATATATATATATATATATATATATATATATATCGAACATGACACGTTTTTTAAAAATCGTGGTCTAGGAGATCTAAAGCGGATGATAAAACTGCTTCCGCACCTGACCGCTTTCCTTCGATACACTGCAATAGTATATATTTTCGGGAGAAATACGAATAAAAGCACGTACTCAAAAACTCTTATACTATGGTCGTCACTTTCCTAAATTTCTGTTTTTTTTTCACATAAAAATTATAAACCGTTTAAGTAAGTGAAATTGAAGGGGCAGAAGAGATGCACAAAGCTTAGATATATGCAGAAACGCATGGAATTTCTTCATGAATATCTCTTCATTTGAATAGCGTTAGTTAACGAAAATACAGTGCTTTTACATAACAGCAACTCAATTTACTTGAAACATTTTAACCATCTTATTCAACCTGAATGAGCTGGGGAGGTGTGCAGAACATCAAACCCCACGAAAAAAAATAAAATTAGCAACAACGCCAATATCAACCCAAATCACGTTCAAAATTTCAACTACATTTCTCAAGTGAATAGGGATGTGAAAGAGTGAAAATCCTTTGAACAACGGACTCTTTAGCAACCTCCAAAAAGTTCTTGAAGGATGAGTTTTGGACAATAAAATTTGAATTCAGTTCATCAAAATTTCAGTAGTGTTGCTTCACTCAACAATCTGAGATACCAAAGACATATATAAATATATATATATATAAATATATATATATATATATATATATATATATATACACAAATATATATATATATATATATATATATATATATATATATATATATATATATATATACATATAAATATATATATATATATATATATATATATACATATATATATATATATATAATATATATATATATATATATATATATATATATATATATATATATATATATATATATATATATATATATATATATATATATATATATATATATAAATATACCGTATATATATATATATATATATACGGTGAGTACCAAATAAGTGCGCATTTTATTATGGTAGAGTACAGTAGGACAATAAATTTTTGCATAGGTACATGTGTCCCCAAACGTATCGTGTTCAAATTGTCGAAAAATTTTGACTTTTTGCATTTGGATTCAAAATGCCTGGAGTTCATTCATTTTTTGACATTCACTTTTTTAACTTCATTATCGTTTAGTTTCCGTTGTATGTGAACAGAGTGGAGTGTATCGAACGATAAGAGTTTCTGAACAATACATTGATTTTTATTTGTTTATCTCGTGAACTTCGCATCGAACAAGAAAAAGTGAGGATACCTCAAAATTAAATATGAAATTGAAAACCAATTTTTTATTCGTCTAAAAACTCAGAGGCGTACCACTTTTTTCTTTTGAAAGAGCAAGAGTCGCTGTAAAACCGGTCCTAGAAAAGTAGAATCTCAAAGAAACTTGAGAATCTCGACAATACTCTCGGGAAATTTGAACAAAAACCTTTTTTTGAATCTAAAAAAGGGAAAAAGTCAAAATTTTCCGAAAATTTCAATACGCTATCTACCATAACTGAATGCGCACTTATTTTGGACTCACCCTATATATATATATATATATATCTATATATATATATATATATATATATATATATATATATATATATCTATATATATATTTATATATATATATATATATATATATATATATATATATATATATATATATATATATATATATATATGTTCAGAAAGATTTCCGCGGTCGGAAGTATCTGAAAAACTTGGTTCCCGGAATAAACCGCGTAAAAGATTTGAAAAATCTCGACGTTTCGGCTCCTTTTGCGAAGCCATCTTCAGGAGAACTAAGGAGAACTAAAAGGGGAATAATTCAGATACGTGGTCCCACTCTGCCTACACCACGAATCGAATTAGGAGGAATCGGAAACAATACGATTGCGTGGTCTCAACCTGCCTACTCCACCAACCGTACTGCTTCCTGTCAACTCTGAATATCTGAATTAGTTTCCTTCTAATTCTCCTGAAGATAGCTTCGCAAAAGGAGCCGGAACGTCGAGATTTTTCAAATCTTTTACGCGGTTCATTCCTAAAACCAAGTTTTTCATATATATATATATATATATATATATATATATATATATATATATATATATATATATATATATATATATATATATATATATATATATATATATTATATATATATATATATATATATATATATATATATATATATATATATATATATATATATATATATTTATATATATATATATATATATATATATATATATATATATATATATATATATATATATATATATATATATATATATATATATATATATATATATATATTATATATATATATATATATATATAATTTATATAATTTATATACCGCTACGGCACTTCACTGCTGTCTTTCGATAAAGTGCAATATGCGGGAAAAATATGAATAAAAAGATATGGGCGCTCTATTAGTGATCGTATCAGGTAGAGCAATTTTTTATCAAGGGTCCGAAATAAAAACTGCACCGTCTTTGATGTATCTCATCTCATTTCATCAAGAAACATTGTATTATGCCGAATATGTTTTGCGAAGTTATTACATCGTGTAATGAATATTCATTTATGCAAATGTTAGGCAACTTCCTACTAGCCTTGAACGATATCATGAATAAGCAGGATTATGGATTGTATTTTTTTGTTGCTCACTATTTTATTGAAGTCAAAAGGGTGTGCCGTTTGAATTTAATGAGTCAGTTAGTCTGCAAATGTAGTTTATTACTCAATCACGTTTTCCATTTTAGATGAAGTATCTATCATTACATGTGATATTTATATTTTATCGACGCCATAGGAGACACAGAGGGCATTTTTACACTAAAAAAAAAATTTATTGATACATATATATATAAATATATATATATATATATATATATATATATATATATATATATATATATATACATATATATATATATTTATATATGCATATATATATATTATATATATATATATATATATATATATCTATATATATATGTCAATATATATATATATATATATATATACATATATATAAATATCATATATAATATATATATATATATATAAAAATATATAAATATATATATATATATAAATAGATATATATATAAATATATATTTATATATGCATATATATATATATATATATATATATGTCAATATATATATATATATATACACAGAGCCGGATTTACGAAGTTGCCGCCTATGGGCCCAAAGTATTTCTCCTCCCCCGCCTCCCAAAGGCGACAATTTGCCACACCTAAAAATACTATTTGAACATCAATTTTTTTAAAATAAATTCGAATAAAATCTTAATGATGCCATAGCTTTATATAACCTCGCTAACTATAATCTAGGAATAATGCTAATTAGTACTTTGTTATGTGGAATATTTGCAGAGAATCTATGATTTCCTTTTACACCTCAAGATATCGTTTTAAGTATTAAACGAAACATAGTACAATTATTGTTATCATAATTAACGGAAAAATATGGATTAAAGGAAAAGTTACTTCTCCTTTGTTTCGTCACTTGTTGCCGACGAGATTTGAAAAAAAACCCAGTAGTCCTTCATATTGTTTTTTTGTCTCATTATTGTTTACTAACCATTCAGAAATTAATATTTTTTCCACTTATTTTGAAACCACATAAACTAAAAAAAAACCAATTTGGTTTTTTTCAAAGTGGATTGTAACATCAGAAAATTGAGAAATCGAAAACGATTCAATGATAAAACTGTTTATTGAGAGCTAAAACATTCAATTCATAGTGAAACTTTTCAAAAAGTTTAAACTCAAGTTTTCAGATTTTTTTACGCCTAGCTGTAATATCAACGAAAGTATCAACGACCTCATTAGAGTCGAGCTTACACGTCAAGTCTTTTTCTCAAGTCTTCTTCTGTGGTTAAAATAGCTGAGTTTTCTGGCCAACATTTGATCTTAAATAATTCTTTACTCGTGAAAGAGTATAGAAAATGGGTGTACACAAAAACATCTCAAGAGCTACCCTTACATTTGGTTATACTTTCTGGAGATCTTCGGACAAAAAATATCTGTTCAATTGTGACAGCAACAAAAATTCTGCATAAAACGCTCTTGATTTTTTAGCAAAATATAACTGGCCTTCAAAATTGGCCCCCTAAAAAATTTGCCGCCCTTGGCCCGGGCCCATGTGGCCCATGCCTCGATCCGGAACTGTATATATATATATATATATATATATATATATATATATATATATATATTATATATATGTATATATATATATAATATTATATATATATATATATATATATATATATATATATATATATATATATATATATATATATGTATATATATATATATATATATATATATTATATATATATATATATATATATATATATATATATATATATATATATATATATATATATATATATATTATATATATATATATATATATATATATATTATATATATATATTTATATATATATATATATATATATATATATTTATATATATATTTATATATATATATATATATATATCTATATATATATATATATATATATATATATATATATATATATATATTTATATATATATATATATATATATCATGTCATGTAGGTACGGCAGAATAGTTTTGCGAAGCACCATCCTGATGAAAAATTACATTATTATCTTGAATCTGATCATCGCCAGAAATTGCAAAAATGTATCTTGTCTTGTGTCAAACGATAAGAAGATTACTTATGAACATTAAATTCGAATTTGAGCTCTTGGGCTCTAACGCTTGTTTATATTTTATGTGTTCAAGAGCATCGGGTATCTCTAACTTCCACCACCTTCAATTAGATAACTGAAACATTTTATGTGAATTATTTTGATTCTAGTGATTTGCCCATTTGGTATTGTCAATCTTTTCCCGCCATTTTTCTATGGAAATACCATGGTCTTTTGCAGATTTCAATTGTAAACACAATATAAATACTTGAGCAGCAGAGCTACGTCACTACGATTCCTTTTTTATTTCATAACCCTTAAAACCATAAATTATTTATATTAGAATGGTTGCGCTGGAAAAAATAGTTGAAAATGCCAAAAGCCATTTTCTTAACAGCAACCTATTCTACGTCTCGTTTTTATAATTTCTACAATTTCTTAAAATCCTTAATTTCGGATGTGTTCCTCATGATTGATTTCCATATATATTATCACCAAAGCGGTAATGCAGTTCCTTCATGAAGTTTGGAGATGCCAAAATTTGAGTTTACCCAAATTTTGAATGTTTAGTTCTGCCCCAAGAACAACTTCAGATATCGAATTTCAGTTTTTTTGGTCTGATCGCTCAGCTGGTGATTCCAAAATGTACCGGAGAAAATAAAGATATATACCTACACACACACACACACACACACACACACACATATATATATATATATATATATATATATATATATATATATATATATATATATATATATATATATATATATATATATATATATATAGTGTGTCCACTATAAGGAATTACCACCCCTGTAAAATCGTTATTATTTGATCGATTTTGAAAATTCTTTTTTTTTCGGAAAGGTATGTGAAATATCCATCTAATAAGGGAGTAATTATACTTTTAGACTTTTATCGTGGCCAACTGCGTTCAATTTTGCTGACCCATATTTCGAGAAGTACTATTAGGGATTTTTTTTCTCAAAAAATAATGATAGATCATAAATCAGGATCACTTGAAACATACCTATACCAATTTTCATCATCATAGTATAAGGGTATCCGAAAAAAAATAATTTTTTTTAATGTCTTAAAAAAATTTACTCTTGTGTTATTTTTGGGAATAAGCAATGGTTTCTTATTAAAGATTACTTTATACATATCTCTACCAAAATTCATGATTTCGAAGGTAACTTATCTCTGAACAGGGAGCCCGAGAAAAAATAACATAAAAATGATGATAAATCAATTTATAATTATGTCAACAGGTTATTCTCAGTAAATATCGTAGTGAAAATCATTTTATACAAAAGTCAAGAAAGGTAATTTTGTATTCATTTAGCATATGGCAACATCACAGGTATATAACAAGAAATGGTGTAATTTTTCTTGAATCTTCTGATGAGTCATACTCATAGGGACACTTTATTTGTACCTGGCCGGTATGTTTGGCCCATTAGTCTAAGCAATAGGTATTTTTTTTTGACATCGATTCCATCTGATAACCAACTATGCCATCGTGAGCAGGGTAATTCATAGATTAATTGTGTTATGTTTTGGACACGCAAATACCATTATTCATTTTTTTATGAACAATTTTAATAAAAAAATCGTACTTTTATTACTTTTTCATTTATAACTAATAAACTGATGGAGTAATCTGGATAGTGTCAAAAGCAAATTTGTAGATAATTAAATTACGAAGAGTATGAGACTTCGCCCGACTTAATCGGATGATTAGTAACGAAGATAACAATTGATAGCCAAAGAATTTTTTATTTATTTATTAATTTAATAATTTCGTTAATTTACAACTTACAGGTCTCTGCTTTTTGCAAAAAGGTTGCAATGTTTAATTACTTAAAGTTAGTAAAAAGAACGAACGCTGTACGATAATTGTTGTTAACGTAATTGCAATTTTATGTATTTAACAGGACTAATTGTAAAATAGCTACTATCGACTGAGGTACTCGGATTTCAATTTTGAAAAAAGATTAATTAACTAGACGTAAAGTGCAATAAAACGTTCATCTCAGATTTTTAAATAAATTTTGCAAAGTTAGTTAAAAAAGGGCGCAAAAATGGCTCCGAATGGCCGACCGGACGAATATGGTGCAGTAGTGGGGGAAGAAGGAGAAGAGGAGAACGCTTAATAGTAATACAATCTCGCGGCGCGCCGACGTTACTACTGCACCATATTCGTAGGGTCGGCCGTTCGGAGCCATTTTTGCGCCCTTTGTTAACTAACTTTGCAAAATTTATTTAAAAATCCGAGATGGCCGTTTTATTGCACTTTACGTCTAGTTAATTAGTCTTTTTTTCAAAATTGAAATTCGAGTACCTCAGTCGATAGTAGCTATTTTACAATTAGTCCTGTTAAATACATAAAATTGCAATTACGTTAACAACAATTATCGTACAGCGTTCGTTCTTTTTACTAACTTCAACTAATTAAACATTTCAACCTTTTTGCAAAAGCAGAGACCTGTAAGTTGTAAATTAACGAAATTATTAAATTAATAAATAAATAAAGAATTCTTTGGCTATCAATTGTTATATTCGTTACTAATCATCCGATTAAGTCGGGCGAGGTCTCATACTCTTTGTAATTTAATTATCTACAAATTTGCTATTGACACTATCCAGATTACTCCATTAGTTTATTAGTTATAAATGAAAAAGTAATGAAAGTACGATTTTTTATTAAAATTGTTCATAAAAAAATAAATAATGGTATTTGCGTGTCCAAAACATAACACAATTAATCTATGAATTACCCTGCTCACGATGGCATAGTTGGTTTTCAGATGGAATCGATGTCAAAAAACGACTTATATTGTGCTCTGTTGCTTGGACTACATACGATACGATCGGTCTGGCTGCTTGCATAAGGTATTGAAATAGTTCCCTAAGTATCATTTATAAAAATCAAGACTGAGAAAAAAAGAAAAGTGAGTTGAGTTTTTTTCCATCTTTACACCTGATACCTGTAAATTGACCGTCGGGTACATAAGAACACTACTTCATCCCATAAATATTATTGCTGAGAAAATAAGTAACGTCTGGCGGCTCTGAGATCTTGGAATATTACGATGCTAGTGTGGAAGTCTCTCCAATGTTCCCATGTTGATCAAAAAATCTGTTACATGGTTAATGTTACGTTCTGTATGACGTCTGTTGAATTCATTAGCAGCTTCATGAAAAGTACGCGTTCTATCACCAACTAATCTTATTAATTCCACTCTTTCCCGTAAAGATTGTGACATTTTTCATGTTTTCCACGCCTTTGAAACAGTATAAACTACTAAACTATCATCAATTGACATTAAGATTAACACTAATTGTTCAAAGAAGTATCATACAGAAAAAATATTGCCCACTTTTCCTTTTTTATTTTTTTTCCGTCAGACAAATTGTATATTTGAATGTTAAAAATTGATACAGATATGCTCAAAGCAATCCCTAATAATATTTTGTCACTAGTTTTTTCCAAAAATACCATAATAGTACATTTTTTGATGGCATATTGAAAAAATATAATAATTCGTTTTTTCGAACACCCTGTATTTTATGATGATGAAAATTGGTATGGGTTTCCAATGATTCTGATTCAGAATCCATCATTATTTTTTTTGAAAAAAAATCCCTAATAGTACTTCTTGAAATATAGGTCAATAAAATTGGTCGTAGTTGGCCACGATAATAGTTCAAAAATATGATCACTTTCTTATTGGATGGACATTTCCGATACCTATTCAACAAAAAAAGGTTTTTCAAAATCGATCAAATAATAACGATTTTACAGGGCTGCTAAGTCCTTATATTGGACACACTGTATATATATATATATATATATATATATATATATATATATATATATATATATATATATATATATATATATATATATATATATATATATATATATATATATATATATATATATATATATATATATATATATATATATATATATATATATATATATATATATATATATATATATATATATATATATATATGTATATGATATGAGATAAATGTGAGAGCTTAATACTTCACTGTTGAATTATTTTTCTGTAATAATATTTTCCTCCCTACGGGGTACCCGCATATCGCTGGAGCTAGCTTGAAAAAGCAACTGGAGAAAATGGAAATAAATGTTCCAATAGCGGCAGCTATGTATCTTGAGGGGACCTAATGAAGTCCCGGCCTATGGCTTAAGAGTAGCCTTTATGGCCGAATAAATTCTTCTGATGCCGATTAGGTAACATGCAGATGCGCGACAATATCCAATATTATTCCCTAACGTCTATAATTCTTTTGAAAGTGCGCCACCCTGCATACGTATGGCCTTTAAAACGTAAGAAGTGGTCGCTTTGAATAACTGTTGACAAAAATATCGCGAAAATAATAGGGGAATTTCCAGGATTTATGAGATTCAAAAAGTACCTACATTCTTTGATATATGGAATGGCCGAATTCAGATGAATTAAAGAAATAAAATTGTACATTTTTTGAGAACGTAGTGGTCGTTCAAATCGTATACACAAGGAGTAAATTCACACTTATGTGAATTATATATTTCAACTTTCTTTATCTCATGATACCAAATTTTCCGAACATGTACTACTTTTAAGATATTCCTTTACTAACATAGACTAATATATAAATTCCTAGTATAATAACACAGTTATTTATACAAGTGGCATAAAGCCACTCTTTTTTGAACACGCGAGAACCTTGAAAGTTCAAGACATACAAATATTTTCGGTTGTTCACGTTAGTTTTTGGATTGACAGAGCCGATACTCGAAGTCAATTAATAAACATATTAAAACAATGGTTAATAAAAACAATAAACACATTTATTATATAAAATGCGCATTTTGTATCTGAAGATGGTGAAGTTTTATTGAAACGTGCGTCATGCGTATTATATCATATAAACCCGTTAATTGTTTATATTAACTATTGTTTCAATATAAATGATTTTTTTCAATACTTTAGTTTCGTAATATGAATACCAAAATATACTTTATTATTGAAGTTTTGAAAACCAACGTTCAATTTTTTATTGTTTTGGCAATGATTGTTTCATTTAATAGCAATACATAGGCAAAAAAAATAAGAACAAACTTTTTAAAATCAAAATAATTTGAACCTATTTCGAACATTACGTGGGTAAAGGTTTCTGTGGTTTCCCTTACCATCTAATAATAACAGATTTGAATGTTAATATTGGACTGAATAGCACGTAATAAATAACAAAGAACGGCCACAGCCGAAAAAAATTTTAGTAAGACATAGAAGTCTTTTTCTATTCAAATTTTTTCAAATCAATAAATGTCAAAGAAATTTCAATTTTTTCAAAAGTTTTGATAAAGCCACGAATGTCCTGGCGAAACGTCAACTTTTTAATAAAATCGAGTTTTTGAGATTCATCAAGATTGTTATTGCTAATAATTATCAATTATCGGCCACTAAAATGTTCCTTATAATTATCTTGAAAAACCACTTTCTCCATCTTTTAAAATTCGATCATTCAGGGGTTGAACGGGGGTGGAATAAGTTTTTGGTATATTGGCTATAAAGTGTATCTATAGAATTTTTGAAGTATTAAAATAATGATAAGTATTACGTACGATACGCAATATGTACGAAATTTAGAGCATACAAAAAAGTAAATCTTAAATATTTTATTTTATACAAACGTTGTAACCTAGCAGGAAAAAGATTATTCTATTTAATTAGTATTATATACGAGTACGTGTTTAAAAAAAAATTATTAAAATATGAATTTTCCCAATTACGAATATGAACTATATCTTAATAAATTCATACGTATACATATATGGATACGCGGGCGAAGCCGCGATGGGTCCCGCTATACCATAGTGAAAGAACTTCTTAGAGGAAAATGTGCTGAAAGATTTAATATTACCAAAATCGTCGTTTTGACTTAACATTCATACTAACAGCAAACAGTACTATCGATATAAATCTTGTGAAGATTTAGTATGGATGAAATAAGATTGTAATATGTTCAAGAAAAAATATTATGTATTTAAATAAAGGACTCAACAAAATTTTTTTTTTTAAAGTTCACGAATATCCGACTTGATATTCAAATGCCATTTTTGACATAATAAGTATTAGAAAATAGTAGGAACTACTATACTGGTTTATTAAAAGTAAAAGTGATACTTTTTGTGGCGAGACTGAATGTTTGTTCTACTCGAGTTTCACTCGAGCCACAAAAAGTGCTTTTCTCCGAATAAAATATGCAATTTTTTCCGCAAACGGTGTTAAAACGATAGAATTAAGATAATCTTTTTGAAAAGGAATAGATGTAAAAAAACGTAAATCTAGATTGCTTTGCTCACTGGTTTTGTAGGTGTCAAGGCAACACAAATTTGACAATTCAACAAAATAATTGTCAGAAACATTTTTATCACATATCTACGCATTATAGGATTGTGCGTTTTCAGTAAGTACCCGAGTATTAAGGAATAACTTGTTGTAGTAAAATTTATAAAATTTTTGTCACCCGATTACATTATGTCAGATTCGGAACCCAACTGTACGCTGCCCCACGTTCTTAAAATTTCCGTGAGCTTACAAAAAAGTGTACTTTTTTGTACGCTCACGGCCGGACAAAAAAGTAAAAAATAAATGGTGTCTGACCTAGTTAGCGAACCTAGTTAGCGGACCTAGTTAGCGGACCTAGTTAGCGGACCTAGTTAGCGGAGTGTTTGGGCATACTGAGTAGCATTTAGGAGGTTCCAGGTTCGCACCCCAGGGGTTGCCTTGAGTTTTTATCAGGCGCTACCTTATGGAGTATGTGAGTCACTGTTCGCAAACTTACAGAAGTAAATATCGGGTCAGTATTTCTACTCCTCAACCCCTCTTTATCTTCCCTCTTCCATAAATCATCCAGTCTCATCCATCGTTAATGCAATTGTATTCCAAATGTTTCCTATAGTGTGAATGAAGCAGTTCCTGTCCATAGCTCAGCATCCTGTCTGCCTCAAACATTTCTGAGGAAGAATTGAAACATCTAGCCTATCGATATTGTTTATCATTATATGGAATCATCACCTTGTTGGATTTTCGAAGAATTCTCTCCGACAACGTTATTTGAATGAGCAATAATTATTGCATTTCAATTTCAATTACGGAAACTTGAATATTCTCTTTTTTAATTTGTGAAATTTATCAAAAACTCGTTTCCATATGATAATTATTTTAACACGCAAAAAACTACAGAACATCATGTTTCTTTCTTTCAAGATAAAGGGTTTCTTGAGAAGATCAAAACATTTTAAAGAAATCATTACATTTATTATGACCCATATTTCAAATCGAATTCTCGAAATTCAAAGAATATTATGTATAACTTCTCTAATTTCAGAATATCTTGAAAAAAATTATAGATAATTAACTGTTGAACTGCATTTCAAATAAATTAAAATCGTATTTTTCCTTGGAATTAACCATTTTTTCCTAATAGATTATTTCAAGAGTAATTTTATATCTCAATGTCATGGGTCGTTTCGACAAACTGAAGCAATCAATCATTATCAAGGTGAAGTTCGTCATTATATGAATGTCAAGTATAAGATCACTGCTCAGTTTAACTTGCTTTAGCGGTATATCTATGATAAAAATAAACTGCCTGAAAATAGCGATGCTTCTAAAAAGATGCTTGTTCTCCTTCAATAAAAATTGTGATATATAACTCAACTGATAAATCTATATTCTAATCAAGATATATATATATATATATATATATATATATATATATATAATATATATATATATATATATATATATATATATATAGATGGGTAGTCTTGACTGGCTAGTTGAGGAAAAAATGTATTTGAATATTTTGAGGTTACAGTCAGAATAATTGTTGGGCTAGGTTAAAGAGCAAAATTTAGCCCATTTGTTAGCCATTTAAAAAACAGTAACATTAGTTCATTGAACTATTAAAAAAGTGTGTTGCAGTTATTATTTAGTTGTAAAAAATTATTATAAAAAAACTCTTTTCAAAATTTTCACACCATACTCTTTCGGGTAAATAATTTTAGTTTTCTTTAAATTTTATTTGGACCGTGTCCCGTTTTATGTTGATATATCGACTATTGTCAATTATTGTAAGAAGATCACCTATTTGTTCTGTGGTTTAGTTTCCGCGTTCTCAGAGTTGACGTCGACCATTTTGTTAGTCTGGTTCCTGTAGATAGCAAGATGGGAAAGTACGGATTATTGAAAATTAGATTTTTATTCTTGTAATGGAGTTTTACTTATGTGACGAAGTTGTACCCATCAGCTCGTTCTGTTCTTCGTTTTATACGTGTTTTTTCAAAATTTATATAACCTCAACGTTAGTAAGTAATCTTTAACTTTTTGTGAATGCTGTTGTAAATCTAAATCTGTTCTTTTATTATAGATGTCTTGATAAAGGAAATAAACATTTCCGAAAGCTCGACCATTTGACAAAGAGTATTCTTTAACCTAGCCCAACAATTATTCTGACTGCAACCTCAAAATATTCAAATACATTTATATATATATATATATATATATATATATATATATATATATATATATATATATATATATATATATATATATTTATATATATATATATATATATATATATATATATATATATCCAAGGATCACTATTCTGTGTTTATTATACGTTATTACTATCGAATAGTTAAATTTACTATACTGTTGAAAAATGATTTATGAGATTTGCAAGAAAAGTAGTATTAAATGTTTTATATCTTTTTTATCATAAAATGAACATATATTCTATATTAAATAAATGGAAATAAAAAATTGATTTAGCATTCAAAGCACGAATCGGATCCATATTCTACACATGGGTCATTACTCATTAACATTCATTGGAGCACATGGTGATCATTCTTCTTTTCTTTAATGGTATGTATATTTTTATGACTTGATGCAGCCTGTAGTTCTCAAATAAAATACTATGGTAAATTAGACCACGGATCTTCCAGCTACCTAGAAAACACTACCTAGAAAACAGCTCACTCTACAAACTTTACACATTGCCATTGGCATCTAGACACCAACTGATGAAAAGTCACAGGCGTACTAAGGCAGCTAACAAATAATCTCGAAGTTATATGATTAAATTAGTCCTGCCGCCGTAGTTTTGACAAACCTTAGTATTCTAGGAATATAATAAAGAAATTTTTGTACAAAAGAGTCTATATAATTTAAAGGAGCAAAGCGCTTTCGACTTTCGTCATCTTCAGTGCTTCAAAGTCAGCTAACAGAGAGATATTACAATTTTGGCGAAGAAATCACATTGACAAGTATAAACAAAATTTTATAGGCAGATTTTAACGAAACAAAGTCAGAAAACTAAACGGCCACGTGGACATGTCTAATCAACTTGAAGTAAATCTAAGCGCTTTGCTCCTATTTATACACTTTTCTACAAAAATTTATCTATTCTTCTACACAAGTGTATTCAGGTTCCTACATTAGTTCTAGGGATATATATATATATATATATATATATATATATATATATATATATATAAGGTTTCCTTAAAGATATGCTAATATTTACGAGGGTCATTCTTCGACTCATTTTAAGAAAAAACCGCCTATGAACGTATGTGCTAGAAGTCTTAATTTTTGAGATACAGGGTGATACAATTTTGGAAAAAAAATATTTGTTTATTAATAACTGATATAATATTGTAGACAACTCTATAAGATTTGGTACATTTCTTGTACCTTTGGAAAAATCTGATCTCTTAATTTGCTTCCAGTCGACGCACAAATATTTCCCCATTACATCAGATATTTGAGGAATTGTTTCTGAGGTAAAACGATTTTTATATTTTTAAGCGAAAACTATGCGTAGGACACAGAAAACCCATGAGATCAAATTTGCTGAAAAATAAATTAGGATCTCATAATTTATTTCCATTTCAAGAGAAAGCAGTAGTATTTTTTCTCTAAGAAAATATTCAATGCAAATCCCGTACAAACGCCACTGGTAGAGAAAATGAAAATTTTTGTACATCATAAAATGCACCTTGATGCATAGAAGATATGTACTAAATTTTATAAAGTTGTCAGCAATATTATCTCAGTTATTATTGAAAAACCAATTTTTTTTCAAACTTGTATCTCAAAAGTTAAGACTTTTAGGACATACGTTCATAGGTAGTTTGTTGCTTAAAGTGAGTCAAAGAATCACACCCTTGAATATAAGAATGTCTTTAAGGAACACCCTGCATATATATATATATATATATATATATATATTATATATATATATATTTATATATATATTATTATATATATATATATATATATATATATATATTATATAATATATATATATATATATATATATTATATATATATATATAATATATATATATATATATATATATATGTATATATATATATATATATAATATATTACTATATATTATTATAATATATATATATATATATATATATATATATATATTTATATATATATATATATATATATATATATATATATATATATATATTATATATATATATATATATATATATATATATATATATATATATATATATGTATATATATATATATATATTATATATATATATATATATTATACTATATATATATAACTTATATAGTATTTATTCGCATAGTTGTTGCCTGTGATCTATTTTTAAAAACTCTTGATATTATTAGCAATTATACAAGGCTGTTGAATTCTTGAAAAACTCGATATTTAAATAAAAAATTTGCGCTTGCCACTAATGATATTCGTTGAAATTGAACATTTCTTTGACATTTATTTGATTTAAAAAATTGAAAAAAACAGGGCTGGCTTAGTATACTGCTATCTCAGTTCCAATTATTAACAATTCAAATAATTGTTATCACCAAGATGGTCAGGGAACACCAAAAGGAAACCTCACCTACGCAATGTTTGGAAAATAATAATAAAAGGGTACTATTTTATCTAACCAACAACAGAAAATGAGTTCCATGGGAACACATTAAAGAAGTGGGAGTAGATATTATCGGTAATAAGACGCTTCTATGGAAGCAGCCGTTTGACACGTGTTTCGGACTCCTTTGGTCCTTCATCGAACGAACGGCGTAGCCAATATTGGAATTGAAAATTTGAAGATGAAAAAAGTACAACAAACAAAATCCTTAGATACGCGAAATAATCAACAATCATATTGGTGGTTTATTGTCTGAACTCTCTCGGATTGGGAGATTTGGTCAATAACTTGTTTGGCCACGCGAGGCGATTAATGCTATCCGCGAGAACTCTAAGAACGAGTAAATAAACAATAACAATGAAAATTAGTTGCCTGGAAAAGTATTTAAAATTAGGTAAGATGCAAAATTATCGGATATAGTTCGTCTTATATGAAAGTAGCCGTTTTTCAAATGAATATTTTTATTTATTTTCAGATATTTTCAATCTTTTAAAAAAAAGGGGTACTCTAACAGTTCACTAACAAAGTTTAAAACCCTCAGCTTAAGCTTTCAGGATTCATTGCCGAATATTTTTCAGCTTGCAATATTTAACTAATTATTTATTTCGAAATAGTTGTTTGCCTGTGATGCTATCTTTAAAAACTTCTTGATGAATTATTAGCCAAATAACAGGCTGGTTGAATCTTGAAAAACGTCGATTTTAAATTAAAAATTTGACGTTCCAACAATGATATTCGTTAATTTGAAATTTCTTTGACATTTATTTGATTAAAAAATTGAAAAAAAGCAGGGCTGCTTAGTATATGCTATTTCAGTTCAATATTAACATTCAAAAATTGTTATCCCCAAGATGGTAAGGGAACCAAAGAAACGCCTGCACCTAGCAGCAATGTTTTGAAAATAATATAAAAAAGGGTACTGAATTTATCTAAGCAACAAAGAATGAAGTCATGGGGAAAACATTCAAAAAGAAGTGGAGTAGAATTATCGGTATAGACGCTTATATGGGTAGCAAAAGTTTGAACCAAATGCTCCCATACCGGAGAAAGGTTCAGACAATACACCACAATTGTGTTGATTATCTTCGTAATCTACCGGATTTTGTTTGTTGTACTTTTTCATCTTCAACATTTTCAAATCCAATACTGCTTGGCTACGCCGTTCTGAATGAGGACCAAAAGAGTCCGAAACACGTGTCAACGGCTGCTTCCATAAACGTCTATTCCGATAATTCTACTCCACTTCCCTTAATGTTTTCCCCTATACTCATTTCTTCGTTGTTAGATAAACTAGTAGTTCGCCTTTTATTATTCATCTTTCAAACATTGCGTAGGTGAGGGTTTCTTTTGGTTTTCCTTACCATCTGGTGATCAACAATTTTGAATGTTAATATTGAACTGATATAAGGCATATAGCTAAGAGCCCTGTTTTTTTCAATCTTTTAAATCAATAAATGTCAAAGAAATTTTCAATTACGAAATATCATAGTGGAACGTAAATTTTTTATCTAAAATCGAGTTTTTCAAGAATTCAACCAGCCTGTTTATTGCTAATAATTTATCAAGAGTTTCATATATATATATTATTATATATGTATATATATATATAAAGTGTAGTATATACTATATATATATATATATATATATATATATATATATATATATATATATATAGAAGAAAATCGTTTGTGGGTTTTGTCCAGCCTTTCCTCAATAACCACTTACTACAACCCACTCATGGTTTTAGATGGTAGTAGATAGCCCTTTGTCTACATTTGTCAGCAAGGGAGTTTGGTCTTGGTGGGTGAAAGGAGTTGGTTGAGATGAAAATTTCTGTTCTGAAATTTCAACACATTGCATAATTTATCTAAACTCAAGGTTGGTTCGTTTGTTGTTAAGTGTATATGCGTGTGAAAATAATGAGGACTTCTCTGGAATATTACTGATTTTTCCAGATCATGTTCATATGTAATTGTGTTCTCTAGAAGTGCTAAACTGAATCTATTACTATTGAGCGGACGATGTATTTCGACCTGGTCAACGCCAAGTTTCATCGCTTGTATAAAATATTATGCAATTAACTTGTTATTGAAATTCAAAAATTTTATTTATGTTGCACTCAATATTTTCGTCCGACGGTAAAAATACGCTAATTGAAATAGACCCTTGAGTTTAGTTAGTTAATAATAAAGGAGTATTCACTTCCTCGTGCTCAAATTGCGAGATGTGACATTGTAATGTATCAAACCATTCTTAGATTTATATAAATTCAACAGAACTGCATCAAAATTTTTTTTCTGACCACCAATATAATTTTCGTGAAACCATTTTTAAATCTTCGAAGATATATGGCAATTAATTATCCAGAAATGAGGTCAAGGTCGGTCACACAATAATTGAATATCATTATTAGTAATATTTCTCCTCAAAATAATAAAGTAATGTACAGAATCAAAAATCGGCAGTGTGGTGCGGAAGTGATTTTTAAATCCGTTTTATACCTCTCAAAAAACGAATTTTGAGGTTTTTTGTTCTCTAACATATATTAGAATTATTATTGCTTGTTTTTTATTGTTTTTCGTGACTTTCTCAAAACATTGGAAGGATTGAAATTCATTTGTTACGTTGGCGTCTATGAATTCATAAACGTCAAATTGATTTGAATCCTTCAAAGCTTTATTATTTTAAAAATTACTTATGGGACTAAGAATTATTATCATTAATCAATAAATTGAATATTTAGTCGATAAAATAATGAGCAAAAAAAGGAAACATTAGTTTCATACACAAAATTGAATTGGAAAAAGTTGCATGTATGAAATATCTTGCTCTTGTTATTGATGAATCGTATGTTGGAAAAAATATATAAGAAAGCTAACAAATTTTTTAATTTGATTCCAGTCATGAGGCCTCTACAAACGGACGTTGATGTCTTAACACATCAATGTGCATCCAAGAACGTGCAACCAATAACGTTGATGTGGATGCAAAAATACCCACGTTTTTGAACGCACACTCCCGATGAACGCCGCTTTGATGTTTTCTGAATCGGATGGATGCGCATTCAACGAACACGTACAGGTGTGAACGTGTGGATTCGATTTAACGTTATATTGATTGTAATTTCTTGGATGCACGTTGATGTATGCACGTTGATGTATTAATTCATCGACGTCCGTGTGTAAACCGCAATTTATAAATAGGAATCATATCTTTCTGAAAAAACTAAATTTCTAATTTCTAATATTTTTTCTCTAACATACTTTGAATATTTGATACCTGTCTGATCATGTTGTAAGACTATCGTTGAAAGGATGTAAATTGCTCAGAACAAAAACTGAAGATTTTATTGAATTGTAACATGCTGTCTGCTACACTACAATTATATAAAGATTTAAATATCGATAAACTAAATGCAATATTAGTATCAGGAAAATGTGAATTAATATACAAAATCGTGTATGGCAGTGTTTTTCAATCTGTGGATCGCGACTCCCAGGGGGGTCGCGAAACCTTAGCCGGGGGGTCGCCGGCAGAAGGAAAAAGAGTAGACAATACAAACACAATTTTAGTGAAAAGGATGGGCCTGTTGAATTTTCGAAAATTTATCAAATCGTAGTGCTATTTTGGAAACAATCAAATCATTTTCTAATTGAAGTCTATTTCTCTTTTTAGTTCCAATGTCCCCATTGAAGAGAATGTCAGTTCACACAGGTATGAAGTGGCGAATAGTACCTACTAATAATTTTAGAGTTTCCCTTGCTAGCTCTGGATATTCTTGTTTTCTTTTCATCCAAAACACGTCGACACTGTGATAAAGTTATATTTTAATCATGCTAAATCTTTGGGGCATTCTTTTAAGTTTTTGGAGAGATCAGCCAGTTCGGTTGACTTATCCAAGAAATTATTTTGAATCCATCTACGCCCATTGTCAGATTCAGAGTGTAAGTCGGGAAAGTATAATAAAAGTTCATCTTACAAATTATGCATCATGCTAGGAATGTGAGCACTTACCACAAGCGTCTGGTATGATGCATTATCTTCAACAATCTTCTGAACAGAAGGGAAAGACTCAAATATATGGTTTTGGAAAGAGGTTGACGATAAATGAAGTTTTGCATGAAATGCTACAGCTGTTAAAATATTTTCCTCTCTACCTTGAAGGTTCTTCAAATTATTAGGATAGTTAAAAAGATCTGCCAGAAATGCTACTTTCAAGAGCCAAATAGGGTCAGTAAAATGATAAGTGTATTCAGACTTAGTATCTTGCAAGAACATTAATAATTCAGACTCTTGTTAGTACCTTCCCTTTGGAAAGCCAGCTGAAATCTGTGTGATAAAGGAGATTGAGGTTAAGCGCACTCATATCTTCACAAACGATTCTGAATAGCCGTGTTTGCAAGGCTTTTTACCTTTGATAGAATCCACAATTTTCATGACCTCCTTAAGCACGCCATTTAAATCAGAAGGTAATAGTTTTGCAGCTAGGGCTTGTCGATGAAAAAAACAGTGTGTTCATGATGCGTTTGGCATTATAGATTTCAATTTCGCAACCATATGCTATGTTTGCATGTCATAGCTTTAGTTCCATCGCTTCAAGTAGGGATACCTACATTTTTTTCAATCAATGTCATAGTCACAAGTGCTTTTAAAAACATATCGTTCGAACACTGGCCAGTAGTGTTTACAAGAAGCGCTTTGCAAAATAAAATTTCTTCCATGATACTCTCATCACCTTCAAAACGCACAAATATTACAAACTGAGCACAATCGGAAACATGTATAGATGTTAGTTGCAAACCTCTCGCGGCTTCTTGCAGATTGATATGTAAGGGTAGGTATCAATATCAAAAACATCATTATTGTAGCCTTTCAAATTATGAATTTTTGTCTATCTGACAAGGGGGCCGCCAGAATTTTTCAACCTGTAAGGGGGTCGCGAAATCAATAAGATTGAAAAACACTGGTGTATGGCAATCAAAAGACGAATAAAAATTTTACATATAGAAATGAAATACATACCTATAGAACGAGAACACGAAATAATCTAGTATAACCGATATGAGTTCATTTAGTACGTTAGCATTGTACCGGGTGTCTGATTAAGAGAGTCGCGCGGCTGTATCTCACAAACTATTCGTCGTAGAGACTTACGGTGAAAAAATTTATAACCAAAGTGGCCAACAGAAAATCCTGGAAATTATTTTCAGGTTTCTAAGATGGCCGCCAGGGAGCGTAACTGCCATCTGAAACTTTTAAAGTGATTTTTCTCTGAAATTCATCTAGCGAATATACCAAAAAAATATTTTCTGTTTAAAGCTGAGCTTCATTCGAGTCATTTTTATTCGAAACTTTTTGACGTATCTATTTAAATGAAGTGGTGGGGGGTGATTCAATGTTTTTTTGAATAAACAGGTGTAACTCCTGAACGACTGAACGGATTTCAACAAAGTTGATCTCGTTGGGAATAGTATATTGTATAATTAGTGGGAAAAGCATAATATTCCCAAACGACTGTGATAATTACCAGACGAGGAGCGTAGCGACGAGTCTGGTAACACAGGAGTTTGGGAATATGCTTTTCCCACGAATTATACATACCATTTTTTCTCCGATCGTTGATTTACATTTAAAAAATTAATTAATTAAAAAATATTTCATCCAAGATGTAATCAAGTAAGTTTAAATAGGTTTCTCTATGTTCATATTGAAATATAGAAGTAGTAATCATGGAAATTACTCTGTCATGACAAAAGTAAAATAATTTTAAAGCTGGTTTTGTTTGATTCGTTGTATTTTATAAGGAATTAAAAAAGAATTAGTAAACATGAACACTGATAGTGATTATTTGTTGTCTTGCACGGCTCCTGAACTAGTAGAAGCCGCGAACGTGGCTTCACTTAATTTACTTCCGGCGAAATCCAGAGAGAAGTATGAACTTGCGTACCAACGCTTCATGAATTTTTGTAGAAAAAACAACAGTGTATCCTTTTCTGAGAATGTACTGATGGCGTATTTTGCTGAATTGGCTAAAACAATGAAATCTTCGACGTTGTGGGCACATTATTCCATGCTTCGATCAACTTTATCTGTTAAAAATAATATTAATATTGCCCAGTACCAAAAACTGAAAGCAGTTTTAAAACGTCAAGCTACAGGATACAAAAAATGTAAATATTAACAACAATTATAAAAATTTAAACCATACTTTGTTTCATTTTAATGTAATAATCCATTTGCCGCTCGCTACAGCAGTGCGGTAAGAATATTACCGCACTGTTATTTTCTAATTGCTTAGCAACTGACCACTATTTTGGAATGTTGAGCTTTTCGCATAGAAAACAGGTCAAAATAGTGTCACTTTTCCCACGATCAGAGAAAAAAGCATTTATTGCTTCATCGAAAACATTTTATCTGTGGTCTGTCAAATTTTTAGTTATGCCGGTAGAGAGCTTTTTTTGATATAATAACAGAAAATTGCTAATTTCTTTAAAAAATTAAATGCAATAGCATAACTTTTTTTCCTTAAAAATGTATTGCGATGATGCCAAAATAGGCTAGTGAAAACTGTATCTCGATACCTTATTCCTAGCCTGAAATATCGAAGAAAGAAAATTTAGTTATCATATGATCCAAGAAGACGCCATTACACCGGTATTTATTTTCATTTATCTGTATTTTTTCCAAGAATCAATGATGAAATTAAATAATTTTATGATTTTCAAAAAACAACATTCTTATTTCAAAAACTTCAGAAAAAAATCGAGTGGGAGCATAATAACCAATGTAATAA
Organism: Cynegetis impunctata; assembly: GCA_030704885.1. Lineage (NCBI taxonomy): Eukaryota > Metazoa > Arthropoda > Insecta > Coleoptera > Coccinellidae > Cynegetis > Cynegetis impunctata. Next base: position 389,427 of record JARQZK010002917.1, on the reverse strand, counting down.
TATGCAAGTGCAATATAGTCAGTATATGAAGAGTAGGCCATGAAGGAAAATCATATGCCTAAAATCAACTTGTCAACAAATACTAAAATTATACATACAGTGGCAGTTAAATAAGTTTTTGTGGCACACAGAAGTAAAGATTGAAATACATTTTACAAACAATGAAGCTATTAATATCACTGACGGTATATTTTGAAATTCTTCAAAATGTGGCATTGGCAAAAGGAATATACAGTGCTCTATATTCGGCGTCTACGCCATGTGAGAATTTTTCCGCGTTTAGTCCGAAATTTGCGTAATACTGGCAGCTTCGACCCTATAAATTTCAGATGAAAATTCTCTATTTTCTTCAAATATGCCCAACAAATTCTCGCATGGCGTGAACGCCAATTTGGAAATCGAGTTCTATATAATCTTTGTGCCATTGCCGCATTTTGAAAACTTTCAAAATATACCGCAAACATATCAACATCTTCATTGTTCGTAAATGCATTTCAATAGTTTTCAGTCCTTACTTGTGTGTGCCACAAAAACTCATTACACTGCCATTATAAGTTCATTTTTAATATTTGTTGATTTTAGGCATTTATTTTTCCTTCATGGCCTTCTCTTCTTATTCTGACTACCTTCTTGCAATTTCACAAATTATATTTATTGATTATTATGCCCCTAAACGATTCTATAAAATTTTTTTTAACTAAGAATACTAGTACCTATATGATAATCATTGAATGATGAAATTTCATCATTGATTCTTGGAAAAAATACAGATAAATGAAAATAAATACCGGTGTGATGGCGTCTTTTTGAATCATATGATAACTGATTTTTTTTTCTTCGATATTTTAGGCTAAAAACAAGATATCGAGATAGGGTTTCCACTAGCCTATTTTGGCATCATCATAATACATTTTTATGGAAAAAAAGTTATGTTATTGCATTTAATTTTTAAGAGAAATTAGCAATTTTCTGTTATTATATCAAAAAACGCTCTCTACCGGCATAACTAAAAATTTGACAGACCACAGATAAACTGTTTTCGATGAAGCAATAAATGCCTTTCCCAACGAGATTAACTTTGTTGAAATCCGTTCAGTCGTTCAAGAGTTACAGCTGTTTATTCAAAAAAACATTGAATCACCCCCCACCACTTTATTTCAATAGATACGTCAAAAAGTGTCAAATAAAAATAACTTGAATAAAGCTCAGCTTTACACAAAAAATAGTTTTTTGGTATATTCACTAGATGAATTTCAGAAAAAAGTCACTTTAAAAGTTTCAGATGGCGGTTACGGCCCCTGGCGTCCATCTTAGAAACCTGAAAATAATTTCCAGGATTTTCTGTTGGCCACTTTGGTTATAAAAAATTTTACCGTAAGTCTCTACGACGAATAGTTTGTGAGATACAGCCGCGTGCATCTCTTAATCAGACACCGGGTACAAATAGATCTTATACCATATACCTGTCTTGCTGCTAATACCTGCTGATTACTGTAGAATGTAGAGTATCCATGTTTTGTTATAACTTTGTATCTGATATTTGTGTGTGAATATCTTTACAGGTTTGGAGACAGTTTATTTTTGTTGGCATTTAAATTTAAATATTTGTATTATCTCCTGGCTCATATTGTCCACTATTTAGAGATGCAAAATTGAGAATAACGACTATTGTATTGATATCAATAAAGAGTTTTCAAAAATATGTGAACACCCTTTGTCCCTTTTCTATCACTTCTATTAGCAACCCAACTAAGTCCGGTTTTTTTTTCTAACCTTTCTGGCAATTCAGGACACTTCTTGTAGAGAAATAAATATCAAGTTTACAATTATATAACATTTCACTTGATTTTCTATATAAAAGGAATGTACCATAGAATAATCAAGATGGTTAAAAGATAGAGGATTCTGAGATGTCCTCATCATACGATTCGATAGAATCAAATGTCATTGCATTGACTGAAATGACATAAAATAGATTTCAGTGGTTGACTGGATTCTCAGAAATTTCATAATAATGCTATGATGTCCTAGCCAAGCTGACTACTCTATCGTACCTACCATATCATGGAGGTTTAATATGATGGATAGAAACAATCACTAATGAAGCAATGCGGTTTTTATTAATATTAATGAATTTTTTTCATAAAAAAATAACATATATATTATAAAAATTATGGAAAATTAAATTCGCTATGTTTATATTCAAAAGGATATAAGAGTATAATTGGAAGAAATAGAGAAAATAAAGGTCTTCGTGAGTTGACAGAGATTGAGAAATAATTTATATAGCCATAACTTGTAGACAGATTAGTCGATCTATCAAATAAAGCTTTACGAATTTCTAAACTTCCCTTGAAAATTTAGTTTCAATGAGTTTTTCTGATATGGAAGAATTTGTATTTCTTCATTATAAGAATCTGTGGTCTTCATTTATGCACAGAACTGACATATTCTTTATATATGATAGTTGGATACATTTCAATCAAAAAACAGACTACAGCATATCAAATCACTGCATAAGTAGAAATCCCTGATCATTCAGTTATGCAATTTTATCATATCTGCCAAATATTGTTTTCGGCAACTGAGGGACCTTCTGAATATTCGAATGAACAATCTGATTAGACCAATATTTTCTATGAAGTAAGTTCATTTTAATTGCTAGAGATGGCCGTATACCTGAAACCAGTCATTCAAATGCATGTATAACTAACATTAGTTGAATGGCAATAGAAATCTCGTAATTTTCTTTCAAATCAACAGAACTTCGAACGCTTAGTTATGGTGACCTGCTTTGCGGATTGGAACGGTTCCCCGCCTAGGTGCTTCATCTTTGTTTGGGCCCTAGGGACCCAGTTCTTGAAAACATTTCCTGCAATTGAGGAGAAATGCGGTCAATAAGAACCAACGCAACACCACGGAGGTCGAAAACATCGAACCATTTATACGTTTAGTATTATACTTTCATTTTATTTTTATTTATTGTACGAAATAATACAGACATCGCTCAGAAATAGTATTCAATCAAGTATCATGACAAATTGAGGAAATGATACATAAAAATAATGAAGAACTTCCAATATAAAAGATATACAATACCAATAAACAATTTCGAAAATGAAAAAAGAAAGAAAAGTATCCAACTGAACAAAACGCTTCAGCACAGTTACAGAAATTTTTGTTATAATAAGCGCCTGAGGGCATTCAAGGATGTATTGAACATATATTTTTAAGCAAAAAGCAATATTTTACAGATGGAAGAATTACGTGCACTACTACTCTTTCGGAATGTAACGTAAAACACGCCATTTTATACTAGTTAGTGGGTCTCTCATAATACATATTCTCGAAAATATAATTCTGCCTACAAGCCACAATTTGTGTTATGCCTATGATACACCCTATTTGCGTTAGGCCTATGGCGACAGGGCGCTCGCTGGTACTTTGACCGGTGAAGGTTCGCGATCCTACGTAACGCCATCCGATCGTCTGTTAAGCTGGAGACCACGTGAATCTCAGCTCGACTAAACCGATTTTTGATCCTTGGCTACTTAAATCATGTATATTTCTCGTAAATTGTCAAAGCTTCGAAATTTTGAACGCTCAATACGAGGTATCCGCTTCGCAGATCGAAACGGAAGCCTGCCTAGGTGCTTCTTCGTTATTTGAGCCGTATCACGGGGCCCAAGGGTTCTCGTAAACATTCTCCCTAATATATTTCCTACAATTAGTTCACGTTAATGCATATTTACGTTTTAATTTCAAAAATAAAATAAAGACTTTTTTCTATATATTTTAAATATTTTGTCATTACAGTAGGACTCAAATTAACATAAATGGGGTCCGTGAATCCGAAGAAAGTTTTATGAACTAGTATCGGAATGAAATCCACCGTAACATATTTTTTCTATTCGTCATAACAATTTTCAGAAATTACCATAGTAAAAGAGGCGACGACCATAATTTTTGATCCATAGCATCCCGGCCAAAACCGTATGAAATCGATAGATTATGTGATCCTTAACCCAAAAATGCTAATTTCAGACATTTTGCGCGTAGTGTCTGACCTGTTCGAATTTTTAAAAATGTCAACAAATTGAGCCGAACCGATCCATAGCTGTCTGATTTCTGGAATGTAGTCAGATGATTGTTCTGAGATACCAACGACACGTTTTTCAGAAGTAGATTGTGTCCGGGAGTCCATTTTGAAAAAAAAAATGGGTCAAAAAAGGTGATGTATTGCATCCCGTCTGAAAATCATTTTATTTTCAAACGTACAATAATAACGTAATTTCTCGATTGACAGGATCATCGAAAAGTTCTATTTCTCCGCCAAGGAGGAGAAGTGTTGCTATGCAGCACTTTTCCGGCCGGCGGCAGGAAAAGTGTTACTATGCAAAAGATGAATTGGTAACCATGAACAGAAAATTCTCCACTTCAAACGTCATTTTCACTTTCAACCACTTCTCACCAGGTTCCGAATTATAACTAAATTATTTTACTTTATATCTGTCAGAATCAATTTTGCATGGCAACCGTAACTAGGCAAATGTTCCATAATTCATAACGATCGTAAGTGGATAGAATTATGTGCGTAAATGTGAATCAATCCAAAAATGGATATTCAGATTTTTATTAATTTCAAAACGTTTGAAAATAAAATAACATACCTATTTCATTCGGAGTAGAAGTGAGTTTTGAAAAGTGACACTTCTCCTTATGAAATAATATACTATTTATAATTCAATTGAGGTCAGTTGATACGAAATAATCAATTTTCAGAAAAAAAAACGGATCGCCTCACATTTTGACAACATTTTGAATATGTCAATAAATTCAGCCAACCTATTTCATGTCATTCCCTCTGAAAACTGTTTGAAATGATGTCAGTTGCCTTAATGTCGAAGAAATTGTTATAAGACAAATTGGGTGTAGCAGCTAACCTATCAGACAACATTGGTTTTTTTCGTAACAGAACATACAACGCAGGTGTGACATTTTTTGGAAATTATTTTATTGGAAAGTTCGAGAAGACAATGAGAAAACACTGAGTGTCTTTCGAACAGTCACAGAACAGCCGGTTTCGAGAACCGTGGTAGCGGAGTGCTGGGGCGTTTGCCGCTCGACTCCGAGAAGTTCTTTTTTCATTTATGAGTCGTAAGCGACATCAAAAATGTCTGAAAATAGTATTTTCGTAATGTCGGCATTTATACAAAAAGTTCAAAACAAAATTCAACCAGGATTCTATGGAACAGGTTGGCTAAATTTGTTGACATTTTTGAAAATTCGGCCAGGTCAAACACTACGTGCGAAATGTCTGACAACAGAAATTTCAGTAATAAAATGACAAAATCTATGTATATTTTCAATATCAGACGGGATGTAATACATCCGTCTACTCATTTTTTTCGACATAGCAGAAATTCCCCCCCTCACGAGGCTGCTACGCTTCTGACGGTTCCTACCCACCTAGTTGGGTCAAGGGGGTCATCTTATCTTTTAATTTTATACGATTCTAGCCGGGATGCTGTGGATCATGGTTTTGGTCGTGGCCTCTTGTACTACCATTATTTCTAACAAAAATTTTCGGATTTTCTTGAAACATTTTGGTTCCTAATTATTGCCTCTGATTTAATAAGTACCTACGTGTCTCTAACACCACATAACAATCTTCAGATGAAAATTTTCAACATAATATGCTTCTTATATTTTAATAAAACGACAAATAGTAATTATTCAGAGATTGTGACAGAAAACAATTAACTTGATAACACTTGAATTCATCCTAAATAATTGACAGTCTGTCTACTCCAATAAATGCTGAACTTTCAGTGTAGTGGTAAACCCAAAAAAAAATTTATTCACAGAAATATCCTAAAAATTTAAATTTCAATAACAATTAAAAATATAATGATCACATCGCAATCCCTTTATTTTGTTCTTTATGGGCAAGGATGTAATTGCGGTTCACGGTTCACAGACATGTCCAAGGACGGTCATTATCAATGATATCACCGTATGCTACTCATTTGTCGGTGCTTTGATGTGTTTTCACTTATCGCTGTGTGAATTTTTATCTGGCATGATTCTCCGAAGAGAAATAATATATTCCGTTGAGTTCACTTCGAAGATTAATGGCTTGTTTAATTATTGTGATAATATGCAGACTAGCTGAACGTTCCATAATAATATAATAATAACAATTGGATAGGGATGTATTTGAAATTGTAGTGAATGTAGTACTGAGATAGTAGAGTTGTTTCATGGAAATATTGAAACTTGTCTAGAAATGGAATAGAAACGTTGGTTTGCAAGGGTGTCTTGAAAATACTAAATTTTATTAGATTTCTATGCTCATTCTGTACCAACCATAGCGTCTTTAAATTTTAAATTGTTCGGAGCACTATATAATTATATAATTATATATATATATATATATATATATATATATATATTATATATATATAATATATATATATATAAATATATATATATATATATATATATATATATATATATATATATATATATATAATATATATATATATATATATATATATATATATATATACAGGGTGTACCAATCTTACGACAAACTTCGGTATTTGGGATATTTTAAGAGAATTCAGAAAATGTTTTCATCAAAAATGGTATATGTCTTTAAGGTTCATATTTTGAAATTATGTCGAACTATAAAGAGTGTTGCATAACTCCGCTACAAACTAAACATATGGTTTTTTAAATGAGAACCCCTATATATTATACCGAATTCGGATTACTCACATTTTTTAGAAGCTTTTGATTTAAGATTTTGCTATGTTATACAGAGTACTTCAAAAGATATGGACAAGTTTATATGAAAATCGTAGGTAAATCAACGCTCTGTAGCTTATTGCGCGTTGAAGAAAAAAATTTTATTTTGCCCAACAGTGTTTCGTAATAAGACGAAAAAATATACTTGTTATCCCTAAGCACACGTCAAAGTTTTTCGAGCGATCATTTTCATTCAGTATAGCAAGCTCCATCAATAAATACGCGTCCTGTTTAAACTGGTCCACAGGGAGACTTAGAAGACATCTATTCGATACGCTGAGTGGAACCTAGTCTAGCCCCATGTGTAGAGCATCATTTTTTTTATTGTTTTTTTTTTACATATAGTTTTTTCGTTTCAACGCCGCAATATTCACGTTGTCTTTGTACTTTAGTCATTCTTCATTTTTGTATATTATGTTTTGTATATTATTTCCAATTCAACTTGTTAGATAATAGTATAGTTTAGTTTAGTTTAGGTTTAGATAGTAAGTGAAACTTCCTAGGTTAGCTGAACAGACAGCCGGAGAATTGATACATTGGATGTAGCTTTTTCTGGCTGACTGAAACTCGCCTAGAGTATTGGGTAACAACGTAATGTTAATTTTTCTATTTCTGCTTAATAAAGTCCTTTATTATTATGATGCAATATCTCCGTATTATATTAAATTTGAATTATTTCTCATTTTGTATACAGGATGGACGGAAACTCGAACCTTTCATTTTATCTCTTATTTCAAATAGAACACCCTGTATTTTATAGCACAAACAGAATCTTCTATTATATAACTTTATTTTTTGTCAAGCATTCCCTATACCCAAAGTTAATAAAAACAGAGTTATTTTGTAATATTTATTGTGAACTATAATTATTAACCTTATATGTGAAAGCAATAAACGTTGAATGTAACAAAAAATCCTATATAATAATAAATTTCAATAAACAATTTATTCTTAACAAAACAAGTCACCAAAAGTATATATTAAACTAAATGTTCAAAGTGTTCCCGTTAACATCAATGCAATGCTGGAAACCATTACATTTTCTCAGTTAGCGTTGAAATTGATGTTAACGATGAACACTTTGAACATTAAGTTTAATATTACGGTTCGAATTATACTTTTGGTGACTTGTTTTGTTAAGAATAAATTATTTATTAAGATTTATTATTATTTAGGATTTTTTGTTACATTCAACGTGTATTGCTTTCACATTTAAGGTTAATAATTATGGTTCACAATAAATATTACAAAATAACTCTGATTTTATTACTTTTGGGTATAGGGAATGCTTCACAAAAATTGGAGTTACATAATAGAAGATTCTATTTGTGCTAAAAAATACAGGGTGTTCCATTTGGAATAAGAGAGAAAATGAACGGTTTGAGTTTCCGTCCACCCTGTATACAAAATGAAAAATAATTCAAATTTAATATAATACGGAGATATTGCATCATATTAGGAAACTCTGTTAGGCAAAATAAAATTTTTATCTTCAACGCACAATAAGCTACAGAGCGTTGATTTACCTACGATTTTCATATAAACGTGTCCATATCTTTTGAAATACTCTGTTTAGCATAGCAAAACCTTAAATCAAAAGCTTCAAAAAATGTAGTAATCCGAATTCGGTATAATATACAGGGGTACTCATTTGAAAAACCATATGTTTAGTTTGTAACGGAGTTATGCAACACTCTGTATAGTTCTAGATAATTTCAAAATACGGAGCTTAACCCTCTCGCTCACCTTGTCCTCAATTGAGGACAACCTACTTTGGATTTTTCCCTATGAAGTGCCGCTTGCTCTTACTTCTCTGTCACATTGTTCTCAGTTGTGGACATCATATACTTCCAAATGAATATATGTGCTGCTATCTACAAGCTGATGGAAAAAAAATTCATTCATTTGAAATATAGGTTTCCGTAGGGTAGCTGTGACAGCAGTGTAGCGCTCTACTGTTTATTTTTTTTTTGGTTATATTCGTTAGACCACGTGTTTGAGAACTGTTTGTTCACGTTCACAATAAGTGTAGACTTGTTCCAAAGTAATTGTGTTTGGTGATTTTTGTGCATATTGTAATCAGCGATTTTTGAAAGTGTGGTGTCCTAATTTGAGGACATTGTGAGCTAGCGGTAAACGCAACATCTAGGTAAATATAACAGCACTTTTATTTTATTTCTGCAAAAGTTAAATTTTATACATTTTAGTACTTCGAAAATGGACCATTCATGAAATACCATACCCTGTAATGTTATTTTAATGAAACATATTAATATTTTAAACTCTGAACATATTTCTGAAAATTTTTTGTCTTCCATCAGCTCATGATGTCCTCAATTGGGGACATGTCATAGTGCCCAAACGGAGCATTTTGAAAATCTGAATTTAACATTAAAAATTTTCAAAAGTTGCATCACAGTAAATTTCAGATTTTTCGCTCTAATAGTTTTAATTCGTGACTGAGAGGGTTAAAGACATCTACCACTTTTGTTGAAATAATTTTTTGATATCTCTTGAAATAACCCATATACCGAAGTTTGTCGTAAGATTGGTACACCCTGTATATATATATATATATATATATATATATATATATATATATATATATATATATATATATATATATATATATATATATATATATATATTTATTCGAATTGTTGTTGCCTGTGAACTATTTCTAATCTCTTGATAATTATTAGCAATAACAGGCTTGTTGAATCTCAAAAAACTTGATTTTATTAAAAAGTTGACGTTCTAATAATAACAGATTTGAATGTTAATATTGGACTGAATAGCACGTAATAAATAACAAAGAACGGCCACAGCCGAAAAATTTTAGTGAAACATAGTAGTCTTTTTCTATTCAAATTTTTTCAAATCAATAAATGTCAAAGAAATTTCAATTTTTTCAAAAGTTTTGATAAAGCCACGAATGTCGTGGCGAAACGTCAACTTTTTAATAAAATCAAGTTTTTTGAGATTCAACAAGCCTGTTATTGCTAATAATTATCAAGAGATTATATATATATATATATATATATATATATATATATATATATATATATATATATATATATATATATATATATATATATATATATATATATATATATATATATATATATATATATATATATATATATATATATATATATATATATATATATATATATATATATATATATATATATATATATATATATATATATATATATATATATATATATATATATATATATATATATATATATATATGGGTGGCTAAGAACTAAAGTGGTGTAAGTCAATTTTTTTGTAAAATCGAATTATGTCAGATATACACTCCTTTGCAACCTTTTATTCACTGCCAGAGTGGTGTAAGTCTAAGTTCAATACTGAGCCAACAAATGACTGTACTTTGATATACGAAACTATTTTGTGTTCAGAGCGTAAATGGTGTATGTCTACTTATTCACTGTTAAAGTAATGCAAATCAATTTCTAGAGTAAAGATGACCTGATATTGAGTGTGGAGCAGTCATACTGTGAGTTTTACGAAGTATTTTGTTTTTATTTATGGAAACAATGAACTTGAGTGATTATGAAAATGAAAACGATTATATTGATTCGCAAGAAAAATGTAAGTGGGGGTAATTTAAATTGGTTGAATGTAAGATGGCTTAGATTTGAAAGAAGTATGACATTAAACTTTAAATACAAGGAAACATTATATGAAGATTTTGAGTTTGATGAAATATGTCTGACAAAATTTGGAAAAGGAAATAAGTGCACAACTTTACCAGAAAATCAGGAAAGCTTATATCAAATTAGACGAACAGTAACAGCCAAAAAGAAGCTAGATTTGCTTGATTTATTACATCATATTCTACCAATTCTCCACACATACATTTACCAATTGAATTAGTCACAAGAAAAGGACAAAATGTACAGAGTTGAGATGAATCCGATGAAGATGATGAAATCATTTACGATTAACAGACAATAATAAGTTTATAAATATTCGAACTTAAGATCTTAATAATACTGTAATAATACTTTTTTCAATAATAAAAGTTTATTTTTTGACAAAATTTATATTTTTATTTTATCTATATAATACAGCAATTACTCAACGAAAGATAATTCAGGGCCTGAATGGCGTCAGTCAAAATTTTTGAAAAAGTAAGTAAGATTATCTATTTTGTTTCTGATTTTGCCAGTACCTTGATAGCATATTACAATTTTGAGACCTCCATTTCTCTAGCAGTACCTTCATAAACTCTGTTGTTGAACTATCTAATTTACTTCACTCATTTAACTTTGAAAGTCTATAACTCAAAACAATATATTTTGACTTACACCACTTTAGTTCTTAGCCACCCATATATATATATATATATATATATATATATATATATATATATATATATATATATAAATATATATATATATATATATATATATATATATATATATACAGTGCTTTCATGATGAAAGGAACAAATTCATTAAAAAATTAGGTTTCTATTTCATGTTAAAATCCTCGGACAGGTCGATTAGTATTTTTATTTGGGCATTTTTCGCAATAAAAATTTTGTATACAGGGTGTCTCATTCAAGAGCTATGGCTTTGTCACTAGTTTTTTTAAAGGTAATACCCTGTATATTATTTCACTTTACAATTCTACGATAAATTCTTATCACTTTTTGTGAACATACCATATGCCTCAACTTGATGGATTCCCAGATTATAACGGAGATAGTGGAGCACCTGGAGATTTAAAATGTGGATTAAAAGTACAAAAAAAAATTTAGGTAAACATTGTCATTAAATCTGAAGAATGAAATTTCACATGTACCATCTGAATTCATTCACTGGTGCTGTATAGTCCGCAGTTTTCACGTTTTTAACGCTCCAGGCACTACACTACTTCATTGTTTAAGAAAATGCAGTTACTTGAGAGAGAACGTATTGAAGTACTTATGATGATTGGTTTTGGAGATAGGGTGCGTTCACAAGAAGAAGTCTGCAATCTATTCAATGAAAATCATCCTGATCGTCCGCCAATTACTAGATCGACAGTCAGCAAAATTGAATCAAAATTCAGGAGATACGGCCACGTTAGAGATTTACCTAAAGGAAGACCACCGAGAGTATCTGAAGAAACAGTGCTGAACGTTCTACTAGAAACCCAAGATAACCCTCATACATCCATTACTACAATTTCCAATAATTTCAATTTATCAGTAGGGTCCGTGCATAAAATACTTAAGGTAAATAAGTATCATCCCTATAAAATTAAGCTGGTACATGAATTATTAGAAGACGATTTTGACCGCAGAGTACAGTTTTGTGAGCAGATTCTTGAAATTCATAATCAATATCTAAATTTCATTACAAACATAATTTTTTCTGATGAAGCCACCTTTACTTTAAATGGCCACGTCAACAGACAAAACTGTAGGTATTGGGCGACCGAGAATCCTCATTGGATGCAAGAATGCCACACACAGCGGCCTCAAAAAATTAATACATGGGCAGCGATTGTTCGAAATCGTATAGTTGGTCCCTATTTTTTTGAAGGAACACTAAACGGAGAGGACTACTTGAACTTTCTCCAGTTCGAACTCATTCCGGCTTTAGCTGTTTTGTTTCCTAACCCACAAGATCCTGACATACCTAATAACGAGATATGGTTTCAACAAGATGGGGCACCTCCTCACTATTCAATCGCTGTTCGACAATTTCTTGATGCAACTTTTCACCGGACATAACCCCATTGGATTTTTTCTTATGGGGTTATTTGAAGTCTAAAGTTTATTTGAATAGACCAAATAATATTGATGATCTAAAAGAGAGAATCAGGCAGGAAATAAGACTTATCAGTCCAGAAGTAATTGAAAATGTGCAACGGGAAACATTGAATCGACTTCAAAAATGTCTCGAAGTAAACGGACAACAGATTGAACATATGTAAAAATTAAATTAGTAATTACATTTTTGTGTTTTCATATCGTACCTCTCATTACCCACTATCTCCGTTTCTGGCAATCCATCGAGTTGAGGCATATGGTATGTTCACAAAAAGTGATAAGAATTTATCGTAGAATTGTAAAGTGAAATAATATACAGGGTATTACCTTTAAAAAAACTAATGACAAAGCCATAGCTCTTGAATGAGACACCCTGTATACAAAATTTTTATTGCGAAAAATGCCCAAATAAAAATACTAATCGACCTGTCCGAGGATTTTAACATGAAATAGAAACCTAATTTTTTAATGAATTTGTTCCTTTCATCATGAAAGCACTGTATATATATATATATATATATATATATATATATATATATATATATATATATATATATATATATATATATATATATATATATATATATATATATATATATATATATATATATATATATATATATATATATATATATATATATATATATATATATATAAATAAATATATAAATAAATGAATAAAGAAATGAATAAAGAAATAAATCAATCTTTATTTGTTCTAAAATTGCCCTCAGGTGTCGATCACGTAAGACAAGAGAATGAAAAACAAAAACGAAAACAAAGATAACCTTAACTAGTTGATATAAGTCTAAACATAAAACTAGAATCCTTTCCAATCTTTTTCACGAAGAAATTCTTCAAGAGAATAATAGCATTTTTCAACTAAAAACTTTTTCAGTAATTTTTTTGTAATGCAGCATGTTTACTTTTGAAGTTTTGACGTGAAGTATTCTAGATTTTAAGAATTATATAGTTGGCATTTTTTTGTACATAAATATATTCTGTTTTTTCAATGCATAGATAATCTTTACCTTTCGCATTGTATCCATGCTTAAGGAGCAAAGTTTTAAAATCATTATAATTATTGATAATAAATACTATACATTCATATATAAACAGGCTATATAGTGTTAAGATATTATGTTCGACAAAATTATTCTTACAAATTTCAGTTTGTTTCAAATTGAAGACTATCCTCAAACATTTTTTCTTAAGTAAAAAAATTCTATGCATCAACAGAGTTTGCCCAGAAGATGATATCATATCTGAGTCTTGAATGAACATAGGCATGGTATGCAGTCAGAGCCGCATCAACACTCACGGTGTTCTTTAGTACTCTCAGGGCATAACAATACCTTGCTAGGTTTTTAGCGGTATTTTCAATTTGCGGTTTCCAATTCAAGTTGTGATCAATGTGAATTCCCAAGAACAGTACTGATTCTTCAGTTATGATGTTTTCATTATTATAACTTATATTCAGGATATATCTTCTTATGTAGATATATCTTATATAGAGCTTGCAGGCTTTTCTCCCGAAATATCAGTATCTTTGTCATACTGGTCATTCTAAGATTTTGTTTGAGGTAACACTATTAGAAAATTTTAATTATCATTTGATTATTATTCAATATATTGACAAAAAAATGGTGATCGTAAAATTAATGACTGGAATTGTGTTAAAAAAATATGTTGAGCGAACTCCGTGATCAATTGATATTCAATTCAAAAATGATACGTCTAAAGTTGTTAATAGATACCTCCTTTGAAATATCCATATTTTGTCGATCATATTTTCAATCATGATTATAGTATAGAGAAACTTTTTAGTTTATAGAACATATTTATTTCTATTAGTTACAGATTGAATATTATATAATTTTTGACCTCCACATTAACTCAATAGATTCAAACAGGCTTGGTGTTTCAACCAATTTGGTCGTCATCATCATTATAAACTATATAAAAACAGACAAAAATTACCCTAGCATTATGATCAATTATTTTCGAGTGAAATTTCAATGAAAATCACGTTGGATTGAATAATTAAATCTCTTATATAACCGAAACAGAAAAAAATCTTCAACAAATCAATATATGACGATGGAATCAGGTACAATTTGATTAATTTAGTCAATAAATTGATTCAATATCATCAAAACAGAACCAGATCAAGGATTTTCAACTTTGTGTGCAATAAATGGAAAAATGATGAACAACAATAGTGAAATAATGATATCAGAATAAAGTTTTGACGTCGAGTTTAGGAAAAATGAATAAGATTCAAAATGATCACAAGATAGGAAATGAGATTTTTTCTACTGCAAATTATTGAGTAAATCGGTCGTTGTAGGTCACATGCTTTGACGCGCGAATATGACATTGATATTATCTATATCACCGACAAAGTGACCGCAGAAGGCGATTAGGAAGCATCCATTAATTAGTGAGGCGTTTAGGGGGAGAGAGTCGAGTCGAATCTAACCCATTCTCACGTGGGTTGAGAGGATAGGGTCTCAAAAGATATTTGTCCACAAGAAACAGTAACCCATCTAATATACTTCTGACTTAAACTCTATTATAATGATAAAAACTTTTTATTTTGAACTGTTATGATCAGGATTGTTTTCTTTATTTCTGGAATATGAAAATCGCCATTTTTCGTAGAGTTGTTGATGTGATGTATCATCTCCTTTTTTTGATGAAAGCTAGATCATGTACATTTTCAGAAAAAAAGTTAAATAACTTTCATATCGCTAAAAATGTGAAATGTGTGAAAAATCGATTATAATAAATAATAGTTTGAAGAAATTAAAAATCACGCTTTAATAGAAATTAGAAAATAATATTTAATAAATTTAAATTTAGAATAGCTTAATTAACAGAAAAAATTCTATCATCATAGAGAAGCGTGGTGTGCTTGAAGTCAATTTTCATACTATTTTATTGACAGATATTGATAAAAGAAGAGTTATTATGGAGAAAGTTTGAAAAGCACCCCACGCTTTTCTACAATATTAGAAGAAATTTTTGTGTTAATTACAGTATTCTTTAATTTGAATTTATTTAAAATTATTTTCTACTCTCTAGTTCGCTCTTCTATTGAAGCATGTTTTCTATGTAGTTTTTTTCAATTATTATTCATTCTCCACTTTTTAGTTCAGTTATCTAGAAAAACGCGTTTTTTAGTTTTTTAAACTTTTATTTATTTTCTATATTTTAGCTTATTACAAAATCGTGTTTTTTGTTACTATTATTCATCTTTGAATTTATAGTTTTGAAACGATGTTAATTCTGTAGCAACGAGAAAACGGCGTACTTTCCACGAAGACACTGCCTGGTATCTGATTCGGGAAATCGTTAATCCTGAAGGTCCTGATCCGAATATTGGGACCATCTATTCAAATTATTGCATTGTCATCGGTCTCCGATAAGTGTGCGAAGTTTCAAATTAATCCGACGTTTTGAAGGGGGTGAAAATCACGTTAACAGATTCCATTACATACATATGTATATACCAAGCTGATAAAAGCGTGTTAGAATGAGTTAATTTTATACAAAATCTTAAAGCCATCTGAACTAATTAACTTCGAAATGTTATTACTGCTGAAAATTCAGAAAGTTAATAAAAAACTAAACATGCTTCCCCAGAAGAGACTGAGAATTATTATTCCTCCATCAAAGCTCACATAGAAGCAACAATTTATGTCGTAGTACCTGAATTGAGTAGGTACTGGTGTTATCATTATATATATATATATATATATATTTATATATATATATATATATATATATATTTATATATATATATATATATATATATATATATATATATATATATATATATATATATATATATATATATATATATACTAATTATTAATATAAGGAATTCTTGTATGAAAGTTGATAAGACATGTCCACATGGCCATTTTATATTATTTAATTTTCGGACTTTATGTTATTGGATTGATCCAAGAAATTTTTGTAAAAGAGTTTTGTTAACGCTTGTAGCTGTGTCTTCTCTAATTGTGATGTCTTCCTGTTACCTGACTTTGAAGCACTGAAGATGACGAAAGTCGAAAGCGCTTTGCTCCTTTAAATTTGTTTGATACACTTTCATACAAGAATTCTTTATATTAATAATTATTATACACGAGTGTATTCAGCCTACTACATTAATATATATATATATATATATATATATATATATATATATATATATATATACAACAAAATTTTTTGGGGTATTGTTGGGGTAATTTGCTATCTTTTCTCTTTAAACCCTGGGTCCAAACACTCACGGTTAATTTCTCAATTTCCAAAAATTCCGCCTTTAAACCCTCATAAGTTTTTTATTAATGCTTCTAAAAGCCTAATTTCAACTGAATATTCTGTGATATGTGCTTGTTCAAATAGTTGATAATTTTCATTACAACTGTTGGTACAAGGTTCACACGAGAATTTTCATTTCACAAAACTAGTGATTTTGTGAAAATGAATCAACTTAAAAACTCAATGTTGAAAAAAGTAACAACAATTGAGAGCTTCACTCTACTCTAAAAACTTTTTTACTTAATGAGCTTTTTAACGGTATGCTACACATTTATGAGAAAAAAACATTTCTACTTCAAATTGCAGATATTCCTTCAGAAAGACGAAATCGTTCGGACTTAGTGAGGAAAATAATTTTATGATGATTTATTCAAACAAAAGTTAAACTACTTACAATATTTTGATATTTAACTTTTCTCTAGTTATAGATTTTGTTCGAACTGTTTTCCCTTGTTTCTAATGCACGTCTGGCACCTCTTTCTTACTTCAGCCGTGACGGTAGCTATTTATTTGTTGAAGCAGAAAATTTATCCTTTTTGTTCGATCAAAATGTGATTTTGTGATCGTTTATTTGAAAAAAAGCTATCACTTTTAAAAATTCCTGTCTGCTCTCTTGGTACACATTTTGTTCGAAAAAAATACTTCTGCTTCAACAAAAGAAAAATTTTTTTCCAACTAAATTTGCAAAAAGCGAGCAGGTAGGTATCGAATTATTGTTATTAGTTTATCTTTTATTCAAATAAAAGATCATAAAATCACATTTTGTTCTAAGAAAAAAGTAAAATATTTCTGCTTCAACAAATAACTAGCTACAGTAACTTTTGAAGTAAGGAAGAGGTGTCAGGAGTGCATAAGGAACAAGGTAGAACAGTTCGAACAAAATTTGTAACTAGCAGTTAGATATTAAATTATTGTTAGTAGTTCAACTTTGGCTCAAATAAACGATCATAAAAATAAAATTCTTTTCCTCACTAAGTCCGAACGCTTTCCGTCTTTCTGAAGGAATATCCGCAATTTGAAGCAGAAATGTTTTTTTTTATCAATTTGTAGCATACCGTTAAACAGTTTATTAAGTGAAGAAGTTTTTAAAGAAGAGCTATCAATTGTTGTTACTTTTTTGAAGTTGATTCATCTTCACAAAATCACTAATTGTGTGGAATAAAAATCCAGTATGCGCCTTTGGTACCAACAGTTGTGATAAAAACTATTAACTATTTTAACAAGCACACATTATAGAATGTACAGTTGAAAAACTTGAGCTTTTACGGGTATTAATAAAAAAAACAAAAAAATTTTGGTGCTTCATGTGCCGAACACCCTTTATATATACCACACACAACATCCTATTATATAGATAGTACTGAAATATCGTTCATACAACAAGAAAACGTGCGCCCAGCAAAGCTTCCTGATTAATTTCGTATTTTCCCTCATTTTTGATACTATTTACATTCAAATTTCCCCTCAACTCCTAGATTCAATTAGGGCAGGCTATGGAGGAGAGCAAAATCTGAAAATCTATTGAGAAACGTGAAATCATTACATTAAAATGGCTGTGGTAAAGGAAAATAGCTGAAACCACCAAAAAGCTTTTTTCCTATACCTATCAATTCATTTGAATGCAGTTTAATTTCCCTTTAATGCTTTAATTTTCCTCTTATTCCTCTCAAATGCTTTGTAAAAGCAATAGAGGAGCGTGAAACCTCAAGAAAAAACGAATAAATAAGAAATCTCTACATAAAAATGACGGCAATCAGAGAAAAAAATTCATAAAACAAAAAAGAAGAAAACATGGGATAAATTGTTCAAAGTTAATTTTAACATCAATCTGAGAAATTACCGCTTAAACATCCTCCCGCCACTTCCTTCTCCAATGTTTGAGCTATTTCAAAATTTAGAAATATTCTTTATTGAAAAGTAAAAAATTCGAATCAGAATTTATGCATTGGAAATTGTTGATAATGATTTATAAGTTCAACTTGTGGAAATATATCATTTGGAATCGAAAATGTAGGAAAAAAAGAATATTCAAGTTGGTCCCAACAATTTTTGTGATTTTAATTGTTTTAAAGTTCAAAACACATATGTCTTGACTTCCTCACATCTGCGCATTATTCATAATATGAACGGTAACCGTTCCTATAAATATGACAAACTATTAAGCAATATACTCATGAAAATGAGTCATATTATTTTCCACTGAAACATTTAAATTATCATTTGTACGCAATCTCTACAGTTATACACGGACGTCGTGCAGTCTGAGACAAATTGGAAAACCGTGAACGTTGAAATAATTAGACTTAGCAGAAAAGCATTATTAGATTTATTTTGAGTTTCAAAGAATTGAAACTACTAGGTATTCTTGAGTGTCTACGTTAAAATTTCTTGATTTATTTTGCTTGATGAATTCGACTTATCGCATTAATTTGGGTTTCATCGAAAATTATTGAAAGAACAGAAATTTTTGAGAAATGATATTATTCGG
>JARQZK010002917.1:350000-365000 GCA_030704885.1 Cynegetis impunctata | reverse complement strand
ATGGATGTTCAAAAGAGAATGAACCACGAGTAAGCAAAAATTAACATAATTAGTTTATTTTTACATTTTACACAAATTCTTATTCAAAGAGAACCATTTTGTTAAGTATTTGAGATCTTGTTGCATTTTAATTTGTTAGGATTTCTTTGTTCTGTTCTGCATAAAAAGGCAGTATCATCTGCAAAGGTAAAAAATTTTTTCCTTCAACGTGGCGCTACAAAAGGTCGTTAATGTACAGTAAAAAAAGCTAGTAGAGACATTATAGAACCCCTGCGGAAACACACTCCGATAGAGATTCAATTTCCCACTAACTAAGTTCATCAGACCTATACAACATTTTGCTTGCGGTTATAGCCAAAAAGGTTCGAAACCACTTTAGAACTGTTCCCCTAATGCCCGCCCAATGGAGTTTGTCCAATAATACAATGATGTGAGAGTGTATCAAAAGCCTTTTTTATGTCTATCAAACATACCTGATACAAATGCGCCTTTGTTCCAAACTCCGAATCACCCGATTACTAAACTTTATTAGTGCAATTCTGTACCCGATTATTTTCAAGAAAACCATATTGGTTATTCGAAAAGAAGGAGTGTTTATGCAAAAAAATTGTTAGTGACTTTAGCACCAGTGTCTCAAACAATTTAGAGAAAACGGAAGTGAGGGCTATTGGTCTGTAATTACCGTGCATCCAACAATTTGTTGCCTCCTTTATGTACAGCGAATAACTATTGAATTTTTTAGACAATCTGGGAAAAGTTCCGCAAGTGATGGATTGATTAAATAACTGTGTTAGAATAGGCGCCACTTCATTTTAACCTGTTTCAAAATATTCGCTGTAATCATAGAATCAGGGCCTGGCGCTTTGTTACTTTTTAAGTGAATTTATGCCTGTGAGAATATCAGATTCTACAGAAGGTAGGGATTTATTATGATGAGTCTTCTTTATAGATTTTTTGTGTTATCTGACATAGTATATAAATATACTATATATATATATATATATATATATATATATATATATATATATATATATATATATATATATATATATATGAATATATATTTTAAAATGACGGAAAACTCAACTATTATATGAGGAATATTATAGTATTCCATATAATCATCATATTTTAACGGGGATATAATTTTTCGTAGTTCTCAATTTCCAACAGCTTTCTATTGCTATAATTTATATTTCCGTTGTATATACTGTAGAAAGATTCACAATAATTTTTTCTTATATTTGCTTCATTACTGTATAAATTGCTCGTTGAAAACGAATCCACGTTCAAGTAATTTCAGTTCATTATTGATCATTCCCACGATCGGTTCTAATAACGTTCATATGCAGGTGTTTCTGATGTATCAGTAGCTATGAATGAGGAAAAACTGAACGCGCTTACTCACTTTATGTTCGTCGTAAAAGAGGTACAATCATTATAACGTGCAAGTGGATTCGCATTCGTTTTAGTTTTAATGTCATTTTTATATGGTCATAAGGATAGAGGTTATATTTGCCTTTGAGATATATTTAACTATGAAATGCCGTTTTCGGTGGGAACGGAATAATTTACCACAATTTACTGCCATGTGACTTTTTCACGGAAATTTAATATTATCAATCAATTATTCCTGAACATACATACCAATGACGGGAATATTTCAGTTATAATCAACAAATTTAATTTCAATTTTCAGTGAATTTATTTGTTCAAGTTATGAATACAAGAAAAAGTAGTTTCGATGTTTTATAAAATACTTATTTATTGTCTTCAAGAATGATGAATCTCTCATATTCAAGGAACGAATGTTGTCGATATTATTCAACTTTCCAGAATTGATTCCATAAAAAATTTGTTTTTAATATTTGTGTGATTTGTTCCAAGGTTGTCATGATAGTATATCCAGGTTCAATTTAGAGATGCTATATTTTATTTTAGATACTGTGTGATATAAATAGAGAAATTATAGGTTTTTTATATATTTATACTTCCTGTATTTTACTTCAGTGTATCTCGAATATAACTTACTGTCAGTATTCAACTTTTTTAAATTCCCCTTTTTTACCCCACGCTTTTTGTCTTTGAATGTCATTTCGATTGTAAAATCGAAATCTGTATACCAAAAGACCCCTAAAACGACATATATCGATTCTTAACGGAAAAATGCCTTTTTTTTTTAAATTTATACCACTTAACCAAATTGACCCAAAATCCGAATGGTTTTTTTTTGGATACCCACCTCTTTGCCAAATTTGAAGATAATAACTCTTTTCTTTCAAGAGTTAGCGAGGGAACTAACAAACCGACAAACAGAAAAATCATTTGATATTTTAGGCCAATTTAGCAATAAAAAATTTTGGACCGTCACTATAATTCCCACATTATGAAGTGTGAGAATATTGAACTGTTATTGTTAGTTTTAAGTATGACAAACCAACGCCCGCATAAACGAATATTTCATACACAAATGGGTTTGTGTATTGACTGATGTCTGTAGAGGCTGCAGTTGAGCATTAGACCTCAGCACCTCAGCCTTCAGACTTCTGGCTATACTGTTTCTGTAAGTTTGGTGTACTTCTTAAGTTTGGTACTATCTTCACTAGGTACTTTTTGGGTAGATTTTTCTTTGGACCTCTTTGCCCTAGAAAATTGCGCCTCAAGAAAGCCACAACTTTGCATTCG
The DNA here is from genome assembly GCA_030704885.1 of Cynegetis impunctata. Taxonomy (NCBI): domain Eukaryota; kingdom Metazoa; phylum Arthropoda; class Insecta; order Coleoptera; family Coccinellidae; genus Cynegetis; species Cynegetis impunctata. The sequence goes on along the minus strand of JARQZK010002917.1, from coordinate 362,315 downwards.
GAGAAGATATGAGAGGCTATGTCTTCCTCCTCCATACACAGTCGTAATATCAGATCTTCCTCATCTATTCCAATGATTTGCATATGTTTGTCCCAAGGTATAGTAACTTATCAATAGTCCCATTGTTATTGAGGTTGGATAGTGCATCTGATGGTCCCTAAACCATGAATTTGATCTGTTTTATTTTGAATATGCTATTTCAGTGTATTTGATAGTTATTGGGCCCAGCAAACTCTGTAGAAGACAATTCCTTTTCCACGTCGCCTGCATGTTCATTGCCTCTATTCATTTTCCTTGTGTACTGGCATCCACCTAAATGTGACCTTATTGTGGTAAGCTAGGACCAACAGTTTCTGAAACTCACAGACGTTTTGACATGATTCAGGATCAGGCTCTTTGCGCTCCATGACTGTGAGTCATGTTTGAAAATATGTGGATTTTCAATTCAAAGCCTCCTTTGACTGCATGTAAATTTATGGCCAGTATTTCTGCCTGAAAAAGAGAAACGTCTTTCCTGAGAGCAACGTACATGCTCCATCTGGGAATAGCTCCATAAACTACAACCTCTGTAGTTTTCGATCCATTAGTGCACAACATGTGAACCTAGTTAAGAAATTCATTCTGGTTTAACTGAATGTCAAATGACCGGTAAAGTTTGGCTTCCAGAGAGGGTTCTTTATTTCCAATGGTTGATGTGTGTAATGTTTCATGCTGTGATTCGTAGATGTTGCTGCAGTCTTCATATACCACAGCAGAGCTGACATTGAGTAAACATAGTAAACAAGAACTGATTCAGAGGTTCACTTCATCCAATTCCAATTCATTAAAATTCGTTATAAAAATAGTAAAAATTTAATCAAAATTCACTATCTTTCTGCCTCATATAAAATCAATTATTATTATTCAATAAATTTAAATTGTGTGAAAGTTTCAGTTTATCAATAATCAAATAAATTCAATTAATTAATGGAGAATGCGTAACTGAAAAAAATATTGATAGTCGAGTCGGACTGACATGAAAATGATCAAAAAATGATAAAAAAGAGTAGCTGCAATTTTATGACTGATTTGAGGGCGTAATATCATATTGAGTTCTATTTTATGAAATGCAACGATTTTCAAGTCTGGAAAATTGTTTATAACAACGTTTTTGTGCAAAAAAAGCGTATTTTTTCAATTTTTCGATTATATTTCGGAAACTATAGGTTATGGAGGAAAGTGCTTGATAGGCCAAATAATTTTCATTGAAAAACCTTCCAAACTAGACCTGTTAAATCAAAATCGATTAATTTGTTTAGAAGTTATAGCAAATTTAAGGCTAAAAAGGCGTTTTTTTTTAAATTATTATAAACAAATAATTAAACATTTCATTGTTTCATTAAGGCTGTAAAAGTGTGAGTTTTCATGTATTTAAAAAGTGTGCGCAAGGTGGGCGATGTGCTATGAATAGTTGTTGCACAATTCTATTTGTTTATCCCGTTTTTGTGAAATGGACCCAATTTCAACCGTTTATTGTGGGAAAAGTTATCAACTTACAGACCTCTAGGAGGTCTCATTTTAAAGGTAATACAGTCTACTTGTAATCGCCAATCTCAGAAATTAATTTTGTATGAGGAATATGTGTTCATCAGTAGTACCATTGGAAAGCTGTTAAAAAAACACACATTCGAAAAAAAACAAAAGAAGTTTGATGATCGGCTTCATATTTCTCACGCAGCATCACAGACCAAATCAAATAAGAAGTACGGTCGTCAAAAGTATATAAATATTATTCCTTACACAAACTGTATTCTTGTTAATAGTTCAATTAAGCTGTGGTGAAGCTATATTTTCACTTAAAGTATACTATATTGTAGTCATGCATAACAGAAAATTTTCAGAATTATTAATAATGCAAAAAAACCCGCGATAAATCAATGAATTATTTAAGCAACACTTTTTTCCGCAGTTTAAATACATTTTGAGTATATGAAAATTGCGCCATTGTTATTTTTTCGTCGAGCTACCCCAGATTAAAAAAAAAAGAGGTTCTACGATAATTAGAACCCGAGATAATGCGAATTTTTTTTGTTCGCTCGATTTTGAAGCTCCGCATCGCGCGCGAGAAATTCAGGCGCTGCGACTTTCTCTCACCCCCACCACTCGGCTCTCGTGAAGCGCAGAGAATGTTACCTTAATATATTGCTCTCGGAACTAAATAATTAACAACGAAAGTTTATGCAAAATGTCGGATCATAAAGTTGGAAATGTCGCCTACCAAATGTGAAAATTTCAGCTCAAAATGTTAATAAACAACGGAGTAATGATTTAAAAAAAAAAGAAGCTATCTTGGTTCCTAGAGGTCGTAGAAACTTTCTTTTTTTTTAATGTATGTTTTTTTAACAGCTTTCCAATGGTACTACTGATGAACACATATTCCTTATACTTTGCAAATTATCCTATTTATTTATAAACAAAAAACGGTTCAAAATGTAACATTTGTTTATTGCTAATTTTTGAATAGTTTCCAGAAAAAAATTAACTTTCTGAGATTGGCGATTACAAGTAGACTGTATTACCTATAAATGAGACCTCCTAGAGGTCTGTAAGTTGATAACTTTTCCCACAATAAACGGTTGAAATTGGGTCCATTTTACAAAAACGGGATAAACAAATAGAATTGTGCAACAACTATTCATAGCACATCGCCCACCTTGCGCACACTTTTTAAGTACATGAAAACTCACACTTTTACGGCCTTAACGATACAATAAAATGATTAATTATTTGTTTATAATAATTAAAAAAAAACGCCTTTTTAGCCTTAAATTTGCTATAACTTTTGAACAAATTAACCGATTTTGATTTAGCAGATCTAGTTTGGAAGGTTTTTCAATGACAATTATTTGGCCTATGAAGCACTTTTCTCCATAACCTATAGTTTCCGAAATATAATCGAAAAATTGAAAAAATACGCTTTTTTTTGCACAAAAACGTTGTTATAAACAATTTTCCAGACTTGAAAATCGTTGCATTTCATAAAATGGAACTTAATATGATATTACGCCCTCAAATCAGTCATAAAATTGCAGCTACTCTTTTTTTTTTCTTCAAATGTCAGCCCGACCCGACTATGATTACTATTTCATTTAGAGTATGGCACAATCTCAGTTAATAATAATTTATTATTTTCGAATGCACATTATGCGGATCATTTAGTGGATAACTTAAACTATGTAACGAGCTTAGCAATAATTAATGAATTTATTTTAATTGATTTTCAAAAGATACACTGTGCTACAATGTATTGAGCATTGATCTAGTTTCTACAGTTATCATTTTATATATATATTTATATATATTGGGGAGCAAACCTCAGGTTGGCTAAAGTTGGACTCAAAGGTGCTGCATACGGTAAAAGGGGCTCAAACCTTACCGGAAGTGCACACCTTGCTGACCTCCCAACTGACGAAATTACCAGGAAATTTAGTTTCAAGAAATTATTTCGAACGGAACTAAATACCAAGAAGGAATGGAGCATAGAATCCATTCGAGCACTGGAGAAGAATACCATAATATGGTATACGGACAGGTCTAAAACTCCCGAAGGAACTGGAGCAGGAGTCGTTGGGCCTCGTACCAAATACTCAGAACCCATGGGCCAGTTCCCTAGTATTTTTCAAGCGGAAATTCACGCCATAGAAAGGTGCATTCAGTTCAACCTCGATAGGAAATACCGGAACAAGGAAATTGCGATCCTCTCCGATAGCCAAGCAGCCATCAAAGCGTTGAGCTCTTATAACATCAACTCAAAGATGGTTTGTGAATGCCTAGACAAATTAAACGATCTGGGCAGGAACAACAAAGTGATCCTCCTCTGGGTGCCGGGGCACGTCGGAGTTAAGGGTAATGAACAAGCAGACACCCTGGCACGAAAGGGTGCGTCAACGCCACTAATCGGGCCAGAGCCTTTCTGCGGACTTGGAAAATCTTACTTCCAAGAAGAACTCAATAAAGCTGAAGAAGCAATGAGAGCAACATACTGGCAAAGACTTCCAGGACTGAGGCAGGCCAAAGATCTCCTCGGAAAGTTCAACCGAGCAAGATCGAAGACACTGATTAACCTCAGCAAAACTAGTCTGAAGACAATCACAAGATTTCTTACGGGGCATTGCAGACTCAAAGAACACCTAAGGAAGCTAGGTTTAGAGGGGGACAGCACCTGCAGATTCTGCAAGGAACGTCCAGAAACACCTCACCATATACTGATGGAGTGCTATGCTGTGCACCATGAAAGACTGAACACACTGGGATCATACCAGCTGACTGTAGAAGAAATACCACGAATAGACCCCCTTAAAATCCTCAAATTCCTGAAGGTATTGAGGCTTGAGGGGCTGCTGTAAAACGAGAACACATCGAGAAGCAGAAGAAGATGGGGCACAATAGATCTAATAAGGTCGCAGCGCATCGGTCACCATCCAAACCTACCAATACCAATACCAATCATTTTATATATGATACACGATATGTGATACTTTGGTTTTTTGAGGTCGCAGTATTGAGAACAGCTCTGATATATAGACCTTAAGATCTCGGTGTAGCGTAACCTCATACTAATAACCTCGAACTATATTTTCTTGCATCTAATTGATTGTTGCTTCATAAAACTGTCAGAAGAAGCTAGATAGGTATATTAAAAGGGAGAGTATTACTCATATTATTTCAGTTTTATATCTTCATGAAATACTTGGTTAAAATGAAACAAACAAATTTATAATGAGAAATCTAAGTTATACGATTTGCGTCTCGACTTTCATGCAGTGCACATGTAGTAAACACGAGTTCCGAAAATAAATGACAATATTGTACGGTTTTGAAGAAGAGTGAAATTACGATTTTATTTTCTTTTAACCCAGGAGAATAGCAAGTAAGTGGATAGACACTAAACGATACCCTTATTCTCCTAAATTGTTTTGTATATAAAATATCATTGAATACATTGAGTAAATAACTACTTTGCCTGCGACTCATCGCGGGCAGCCGCAAAAAATGTTCGATACATATTATCAGATTAAAATTCCACAATTTAATTGATACCAACCATCATAAGTTGGGGGCCTCGGTAGACCAGCGGTGAGCGAATACCGCCTTGTACCGTTTGTTGACCGAGGATGTGGGTTCGAGTCCCACCTTGCTCTTGGGTGTTGTGTGTGTCCTGAATTTAGTGGTTCTAATTATAAGATTAATTGCTGGGTAATGTGCATCGTTCACAAGCCCATTGGCCGTTCGGAACCGCCGTTAAACTGTAGGTCCCTCGAGTTAAAAAAAAAAAAAAAAAAAAACCATCATAAGAAATCAATCACAAGATGTCAACTTCTGAATACAGGGGTGCATCTAGCCCGAACCAAACAGAAGCTCAACTATCACAGTACTCTCTAGTAGTCAAACAATACAAGTATCCATCAAAAAACCAAACTATAGTTCTCAATTACTATGATTCACTTATACTATGAATGACTATGTGACGGCGGTAGCTGAGAAGGTACAAGCCAAAAACATCACTCACGTCTCGCGAATTTCTAATAATAGAATATGTATTTATCTTTCTATAGAAGAGCTTGCCGAGAACCTCACAAAACAATTCAAAACCTTGAATATAAACAACATTGAAGTAGAAATAAAAATGCTGATGACACCAGCCAAGAGAACTATAATATCCAACGTCTGCCCTACAATACCAAATGATTCATTACTCGCCGAAATTAAAAATTTAGGTTTCGTAACTATGTCAAATATGACTTCGCTAAGAGCAAGCTTGGTGGGCGAAGAGTTTGCTCATATCATGAGTTTCCGGAGACAAATATACGTAAAACGCAATGATAACTTAGAGCTACCATCATCAATAGTAACTAAACATGATGATAAACGTTATAGAGTGTTCCTATCATATGCTATATTAACATGTTTCGCATGTAAGGAAATAGGACACATTGCGAAGAACTGCATAAAGTCAATGATCGTAGAGACAGCGCACACATCAATTGCAGAAATCAATCCTTTGAAATTAAGTAACACAGAGAGAAATTATGAGGAAATGAGAAAAAACACAAACTCTCTTGTGTTATCCACGAACCAAGAACAAGAAGAAACAGCAGCATCAACAATTGTCAAGCAAGACCAACCTCCATATGATTTAGAAATACAGCAAAAAGAGATCAGCAACAAAAGACCGCCAACTCCTTCTGTAAACAGTTCGATCGACGCTCCATTAAGCAACAGCAGCAATACCCCACCACCAAATAAACACAAACTTAAAAAGATCTCCGCTTCAATACAGCGTGTCTCAGTATTGGAGCAAATCAGACCTCTGGAAGACCTCATTGAAAAATCACCTAAAGAATACGTCCTAAACTTCCGACAACTTAGTGAATTTCCCGAAACGTCTTTCGGTTCGAAAACCCCTCTAAGTATTGCACTTACCCACACGAACAACATTCTAGGACTACTAGATATGTTGTACAAACTATATCCACACCTAGGAAATAAAACTATCAAAGGACGAGTCGCAAGAATACGGAATAAAATCAAACAACAATCAAATCCTCAAGATGTCACAAAACCCTCTGAATTCGATTACGATAGTTCAACTTCAGGAAATTAAAAAATGGACAAGTTTTTACTTCAGTGGAACGTGAATGGAGTGTACACAGAAAGTGAAAAACTGGAACACTTAATGACTTTGAACAAACCTCTAATAATTTGTCTCCAAGAGACACATTTTGAAGCCGACTATCACAAACCCATTAGAAACTTTCAATGTTACTACAAAAATAGAAGGAGTGTACAAAACGTGATGAGTGCGGAGTGAGCGAACATATTGATGTTGCTTTAGAAAATGACCTTAAAGAATAAAAAAAAACACTCAACTTCCCCAGAGAAATCGAACTTTATGATCAGTTATAAGATATCAACCTTTTTTTCTAACAATTTTACTAATATCCCAAAGTTCAAACCTGAAATGTATCATTATTTAAGTAGCTCCAAGCCTGTAAATAGTGTACTGTGCTAATGACCCTCAGTGGTCGAAGCACAAGAATCTTAAATTTAAAAAAAATCTAAGTTATAATAAAGTATAAAATTTATATATATTATGATATAAGTATAAAAACACTCGTGAGCAGCAAAGCTCCATCATTAAGGTCGTATTTTTCGAGCGAAATGCATCTTGTCGAGATGCTTTTCTGAAGGATTGAATTATATTTTTGAAAACTACGCTTAAATACCGAACTGAATCAAAAAGTCGAAAAAAATTCATTTTATAAAAACAAATGTGCCAAGTGCATCGTGGATGGGAAAAAAGATGAAACCAATGAAGGAACGTATATCATCAACTCAATCGACGTATCAAATTTCAACCCTCTATTGTAAAAAAAAATTCGTGTATTGCATCGCGTACGGATCCAGATGCAATTCGAACGAAATAGTCACCACGAAATGCATACAAATGTCCAAATGATCTTTCAAAATGAGTGCGCCATCCAGACAAAATCCGAGAAGCGATAGTTTACCGGGATCACACGGGCGCCTCGTAGTAAACACAAGTTCCTGGGTCTTATTTATATTCATTACCAGTTCACTTATGAATGGAAGCACCATCCATAATTTTACTTCTTCTATTGCAGTTTCTAATTTTATCTGAAATTCTAGTTTTGTGTTTGCTCTATTTATGAGCATTGTCTATTCAGCAAAAACCTTTAAACTATTCAAGTCAACATTGTCCTATAGATCGTTTGAATATAGAATAAATAGAATTGGCCCAAGAATTGAGCCTTGTGGATTACCTCGGGTAACTATCATTTGACTTGATCTATGTCCATTCCAATCCACAAATTGGTATCTATCATGAAGATACGATTTCAAGACTTCTAGGATTGGCCCTCTTATGCCGTAATATTGAAGCTTCTGTAATAGCTTACACAATCAAATACCTTGCTCAAGTCAAGGCATATAATCACAACTTCATCCATCTCCTCGAAGGTTCAATCACTCAGTTTTTTTTTGTAAAGTATATATCTTTGATTAGGTCCATTGTGTAATATTGTAGTGTGGAAGTAACTCCTTTTGATTTGATTATTGCTCGAATGCCTTTTTCCTGATTCCTAAATTTTCCTCACAAGACATTCCCATTGCTTACCAACGGATATGCCTTCGGGAAAGATAAAAAGAATGAAAGGTTTGATATGATGGGAAAAAATTGTAAAATGAGATAATTTTTATTTTTGGTTGTGGTAAATGGATAGTCTTTGTGATGATGATGTATTCAAGAATCAAATATAATATAAATTTTTATTATTATTATTATTATTATTATTATTATTATTATTATTACTATTATTGTAGTTGTTGTTGATCTTTTCCCCCCGAATCCATGTTGGATTCCGTTTAATATTGGCTTTATGCTTAGATACTTCAAAATTCTCACTTTTAAGTAATGCATCAAAAATTTTTGATATCGAAATCGGTCTGTAATTTCCACACTGTAGGTATTGTATGGGAAAATGCGATTAAAAATTTAATATTTCATTCAGAAATTATCTCTATCGTCTAGCAATATGTCTTCATTGAATTATTATATTCAATATTCAAGTTTTAAATTGTTTGATATCACGTTTTCAAAGTTCAAGGGAAATATTGAAAAAATTTTTTTCCTTTCCGAAAATGTCTTCCTATAATACAAATATTTCTTATTGGTGAAACGAACAAATATTCAAAGCTTGCACGTCAATTAATCGCACTCAACACAATCATCATAAGAATTCAGTTTACGATAGAAGTAGATTATAAAAATAGACATGGATTATTTATGCTCCCATTTCGTCTCAAATTTCTTGAAGCTTCATTTATATTGTGCCTGAACAATTTTTCATAAAGCTTCCGCATCTAATGACTTCCAAAGTGTTAACTGATATAATGCCTCTCCAGCCGCTACATTTGTTAAAGTATCGCGGGAATTTCTTCGCTGTGGTATTGCTTTCAAAGTTTTTATTTGCCGCCGAGAGGTTGGGAAATGATGCCCCGAAAACTTAAAATGAACGAGAAATTAATCGGTCGTTTAGCTGACTCGGAGACCCGAATATCTGAAAAATTATCTTTCAGTGGACTTAATCGAGATATTTTCACCCCGATTTTTGTAACGTTGATTAATAATTGAGGTCAATAGATTATTAATATAGAATGTAATGGAGAAGAACAGAAAATAACCCAGTACCTTACTAATTTTATAGATTTCTTTTTTCTTGAAGTTTATTGGAACGAGGGCTTGAAGGAGATAGGAATTTCGCTGCGCGACCAAGCTGAAAATAATAATGACTAAAACCGTAAGAATAAAACCGTGACGGAAGTGACTCACATAAGGGAGTAGCATATAATACCTTTCTCTTTCTCCCTCTTTCTTTCCATTCTCTCATCCCTTCTCTTTCTGATTCCGTACTGGACGGTGTTCCCGTTGTTCGAGAGTTACTACGCAGGCGATTCACAATGAAACCTGTTCTTTTATGCATATAACTTATACAAAATTATTTTGTACTAGTTATATGCAAAAAAATTCTTATACGTTCATTTCTACGGCGTCCCAAAAAATCATTTCCTATGTTCTAATCTCTCTATAGAAAATATAAAGATCTGTATTTGTTAAATGAGTCTTATCTGATAAATGATTGGAATAATTAGAATCCTTTATGTTATTTGATTTTTTTGCGAAGTTTCTATGTGTTCCACCGATATTCATTTTGTCACAAATCCCAAATAGTCCGTATACCGCCTCCGTTATATATACCAATCATGCAGATTCATAATGCATACAATATGAGAACCGACACGTATGCACCATGAAGTTGGTTCATAAACCATACACCTCGCAGTGAATTTAGACAACAAAACGGACAAACCGCTTTGGCACGACGCATCAGGTGAGCGTTGAATGGCAATTATTGTTCTAGAATCTGCCGTTCGTTGTTGTTGCGAGGCGGGAGTATAGATACGGAAAAAATGGATTGACGTCAATGCTCGAAACCGACAGACTGCTCGACGCCAATTTCGCAAACTCCGCAACAACGTCCAAGGTCGCCGTTGAACTGTGAGATATATAATTAAAATAAAGCACTTCACGTTCATGACATGTGGAAAATAATGAGATGTGGTAACGACTAGGTGTTTTGATACGATTAATCCATTTTGTGAATTCAAAATTGTGGTGTGTATCTTAAATGAATACATATTGGATAATTCCTAGGAAGTTTTTGAAAATTTATGATTAGGTAACCATCTTTTAACGGTATAATGGAATTTGATAGCTTAAAAGTTATTATTGTCGCCTACGAAAATATGAGATAAGTAGTCGTGTATTATATATATATATATATATATATATATATATATATATATATATATATATATATATATATATATATATATATATATATATATATATATATATATATATATATATATATATATATATATATATATATATATATATATATACATATATATATATATATATATATATATATATATATATATATATATATATATATATACATATATGTAAACAGTGGCGCAGATAGGGGAGGGATCAAGGGGATCAATCCCCCCCCATGAGCCTTCGATAATTGTAATAGAACTGAATAAAAGTCTTCGTATCTATGTACGTATTTGAGTACCTTTACATGAAATTTACTAAGCACTAAGAAATCACCTAGATATGTTTTTGTGACGGCTATGCAATTGAGTATTGTATAATTTCCGCGCTTCAAACAGGCCAACCAATCAGGAATGGACATAATTTTAACATCATAAATTAACTGGTAGGTTTGAGCATATTTTATTCAATGTTGAATTAGTAAATTTAATCGGTCAATATAAGCAAAAAAGTGTTTAAAAAGTTCAAATGGCTCTAATGGAAATTTTTCATCTCGAAAGAAAGAAGTCAACCAAAATCTCCATGCACTTCTCTTTCTAAATTGTATACTATACTTACTATTAAACAATAGTGCTGAAGCTTTTGTTTAATGGTGTAGTATTATATCTAAAGCAGTTTTGTTCAATATTATAGGTAGTATAAAATTTAGAAAGAGAAGAAGTGCGATGAGGTTTTGGTTGACTTCTTCCTTCGTAGATACATAAAATTTTCCATTTCAGCCATTTAATCTCTTTCGAACACGTTTTTTGGTCCTAGTGAACGATTAAATTCCTGTTTACATTCGAGGAGCGTGACTTCTGCTCATAGATGATTTTCAATCAATATTTAATATTTTGAATATTTTTTAATGTAGAGTAGATATCAAAATATGAGCTCTGAAAAATAGGACTGAATTTTGTATTTGATTGTCAATTTAATTACTCCATAATATTTTGAACTTAATAAAAATTGTCGAGTTAGTAAAAATTTTCTTGCGATATCTGGACTTCTACATCATGAATCTTGGAGAAAGATTTACTAATCATGAGAATACAGTCTAGTTTACAAGTGCTTTTGTGTTCAACTTTTTTCATCAGTCTCGGAAGAATATGAGCAAATAGAATGTAGATAGTTTTTGAAAAAAATTAATTTCCGTTCGGGAAAATTGTAAAAGTGATGAACAATTTACTGAAAGAAAAAGAAAACAAATTGTTTCTTGAAATATCCCAAAATCTAATAGATATTTTGATATCTAAATAAAGATACAAAAAAAGGAGGAAATTTCCTATCACCCCATTTGGGACACTTCAACAATAAACATTATTTTACTATATTAAATATGGAAATTGAGGAATGAAAAATTTCAGGTTCTCACTGGATAGGTTAATGAACAATAATAATCCAGCGACAACAAATTTTTATCGCTATTTTTCGCGCATTAGTTATGCAATAGTTTTTTGCTGCTTGAACAAGAATATTGTAAGTGTGTTGACTGTTAAACTATAAATCTGATATTTTTTTCTTTTCTTGGAGCTAGTTTCGAAAGACCTCAAAATAGATCCCGGTAAAAAATTCGATATTTTAGTTTTTTACTAACAATTTACTTAGTTGCAAAATCAAACACTCTGATCATAACTTTTTTTCCTGATTCTCTTATGAACAACGCAATTATTTATAACAATTTTTCAAAGAATAGGAGATGAACATTGAAAACAACCATTTCCATGTAGCTTCCGATAATAAAAAATGAACCATTAAATTCATTAAAAAAAATTCATTTTGATTATGCAAAACTACGTAAACTGTTAATAAAAAACTGAAAAATTGAAATTTTTTATCTTTTCAACAGGGATTTACTTTAATAGCTCCAAGAA
>JARQZK010002917.1:297500-345000 GCA_030704885.1 Cynegetis impunctata | reverse complement strand
ATAACACATAATCAACAGTTTCTTTATAACAAGTGCTCAAAATGTTGACCACCTATTTCTTGGCAATAATACAATCTGTCTTGGAATGGAATTGTTGATAATTTCTGGAGAAATTCCTTGCATTTCAAGACGTATGCGATCTTTCAAATCGTTTATGTTTGTTGGTCTGTTAACATACATGCGGTCTTTCAGGTATTCCCATAAGAAAATATCAATTGGACTCAAGTCGGGAGATCTTGCTGGCCTCTCAATTACGCCTCTTCGACCAATCCATCTCTGAGGGAAAGTTATATACAAACATTGCCTAACCTTTTTTATGAAAGTGCGCAGATGCACCATCCCATTGGAAATATATGTTCATATTTGAAAATAGATCAGTAATTTCAGGTATAATTTGATTCAGTAGAAGATCAAGATATTTTTCACCAGTTAGAGCGCCGTCGATAAAAAATGGACTAATGATATGGTTTTTCACCAAACCAGGCCATATATTAACTTTTTGTGGGTATTGTGTATGGGCCTCATCCATCCATTGGGAATTAGAATCTGACCAGTACCGGCAATTATGTCGATTGATAGTGCCGTTTAGACAAAATGTAGCTTCATCAATAAATACAAGGGAATCTAAGAAATGATTTTGATCACCAATTTTCTATAGAACAGTTTTGCACAACTCTAATCTTCGATCAAAATCATCCTCAGCTAATCCTTGGTGGTTTTTAATTTTGTAGGGATGGAACTTATTCTGATGCAAAATTGTTTGTACTTACTGACTTCCTGCTAATATCATGATTTCTTGCCAACCAATACGTAGATGTTTGATGATTTTGTTGAACATCTACTAGGACGTCTAAAGTCTTATCTTCGTTAGTTGCAGTTTTTGGTCTGCCAGACCTTGGGCGATCTTGTACGCGACCGGTTCATTCAATTTATTTTATATTCTGGAAAACTGTTTGATTTACTTATAGGGGCATGTTGAGGATTTAAATCATTGAACAAATAACTTAACTTCTTAACATGTACGTTTTTTATCGCCATATCCAATCAATATAAGTATCTGGATCCTTTCTTTTTCCGATAAGTATACCATTCTCAAATTTTACTTTTTCACAAATACAACGCAAACACTACATGTTATCAAATACCAAGATTAAATTCAATTTACTATTTAAAAATATGATTATTAACACTGCTGTTATCAAAGAATAAAAAGACTCTGACATTTGACAGAGTGAATTTTTGACATATTTTTTCATTGCATACTACTGAGTTTTTTTTATTAACCGTATTCCAGTGACGTACCAAGCAGTCTTTCCAAAATATAGAGAAATTAACACATATATCTGCAATGTTAATAGGACACTTCTTAGTAATGTGTACTGTTTCTATATTTTTTGGAAAGAGGAAAAAATTGAGCTTTTTCTACGAGATATCACTCGACCTACGTGCTATTTGAAAAAATCTAAGATTGGCGGCGGTACACTGAACGGTGACGTCACCTGACTTTGACAGGTCTTTCTAGAAAACGCAGAATATATTCCCGTTGATAACCCTAAAATTTGATAATTATAACTCTAATCGTTTTAAAGAAAATCGCTTGTTGCCATACTTTCTCGCTACCCTGTATATATATTTATATATTATATATATATATATATATATATATATATATATATATATATATATATATATATATATATATATATATATATATATATATATATATATATATATATATAGAAGTAAGAATTATTCGTGTTAAACGGAAAACACGCCCGTGGTTATAAAATTAGGTGAACTAGGACATTTATTTGAAACTAATCAAACAAACCTCCTAGCGGAGCTGGTTATAAGAGTTCACGAAGCATCGAAATATCCACATCTACCCTAGACGGCAATTGTGCGAAATGTTAATTTGTTTATCACAGTCGATGGAAATTGATAGGTAGACTGTTTCGCCCTCATTGGGGCTCATCAGTATCATCCATCCATCGAAAGTCATAAACAAACCAACATTTCGAACGGTCTTATATTTTCCTTCTAGCAACTTAATGGCATATGAATATGACACAGCGCCACCAGTCGGAAACAATTGAACCACATCTTTCAGGCAGACGAAAACATTTCAGCAACGAGAACTAGTACTTCCGGAACACCCGAAGGTGGCTACTATATCTGCCAGGGTGAAGTTGACACATCAATTCGATATGATTCAACATTTACACACCGCAAGCAGCAATCGCTCAGAATTTTATCGCAATGGCAAATGAATAGAAGTAAGAATTATTTGTATTAAACGGAAAACACGCCCGTGGTTATAAAATTAGGTGAACTAGGACATTTATTTGAAACTAATCAAACAAACGCTAGGAGGATTGTTTGATTAGTTTCAAATAAATGTCCTAGTTCACCTAATTTTATATATATATATATATATATATATATATATATATATATATATATATATATTATATATATATATATATATATATATATATATATACATATATATATATATATATATATATATATATATATATATATATATATATTTTTTTTCTTGTATATATATATATATATATATATATATATATATATATATATATTTATATATTATATATATATATTATTATATATATATATATATATAAATTTATATATATATATATATATATTTATATATATATATATATATATATATATATATAATATATATATATATATATATATATTTATATATATATATATATACACTGTCGCTGATATGTATGAAACGGTCGTGTATTTACTAAAGTAATATAGCTAGCGAAAAACGTTAAGATACAAAAGTTATAGGGTTCTTTAAAATCTATCACACTAAATGAAAATTAATAATACAGGGTCAGTCAAAAAGTACTGAAGGATTAAAATTGCTTTTTCTTTAATAAAAGGAGGGAAATGGTAAACAGTTTGAGCACCTTATTAAATAGAATTTGTTGTTTATTACAACTTGTTTCCTGCATTTTTGTCAACCCTGAACAATAATGCTTTTTTATTTCTTGTAAAAATATAATTAAATTGTAATCATATCCACAATCTCCACTTTGTGCTTTTTCTTCAATAAATTAGAGAGTAGTGAAAGGTTATTTTCAAAATTCGATATCTCGAAAACGGTTGAATTTAGGAAATGATGTGCTATGTAAATTTTGTTCAGAATTTTGAGCAGAATTGAAATATGGTATAAAATATAGGGTGTTCTATTGAAGAAAAAGCAATTTTATTTCTTCAGTACATTTTGACTGACCCTGTATACTTCATTTAGTGTGATAGATTTTAAAAGCCCTATAACTTTTGTATCTTAACATTTTTCGCTAGCTATCTTACTTTAGTAAATAATCGACCGTTTCCATACATATCTGCGACCCTGTATATATATATATATATATATATATATATATCTATATATATCTATATATATATATATCTATATATATATATATATATATATACATATATATATATCTATATATATATATATCTATATATATATATATATATATATATATATATATATATATATAATATATATATATATATATATATATATATTATATATATATATATATTTTTATATATATATAAAATATATATAAATTATATATATATATATATATATATATATATATATATATATATATATATATATATATATATATATATATATATATATATATATATATATTATATATATATATATATATATATATATATATATATATATATATATTATATATATATATATATATATATATATATATATATATATATATGTATATATATATATATAATATATATATATATATATATATATATATATATGTATATATATAATATATATATATATATATATATATATATATATATAAGAATTACTGATTTATGCGCTCATTTCCATTTTATTCACTGATAATACTGCTGTCATGCAATCATTCACAGAGCAAAAAAATTGCAATTTTAAGAATTTTCCTCCACGTGTCATTATTTGCATTGACACTATCATAAATTACGCACGTGGAATATTCAGAAAAGAATAATTCGTCTGATAGTGAAGTGTAAGTTATCCACATTGATTTTCACCTTGTCATCTATCTTACTTATTTGTATGTCTCATTTTACGATAACGTAATTGGTTGGCAATGTCGTACGTAATGTTTGGGGAATTTTTTCCTTAAGGATCATAAAGATTTGACTCAATTTTGAAGAATATAATAAGGACTTATTCTCACTTCATTTAATTTTCATTTCAGATAGCTAATTATTATTATTAATTCAAAAGATAGGTATGTACTCAAGCAGGATGCCCCGAAATGGTCTTCAACCTCGTCCTCGGCCGTATTTGGTATTCACTATTCAATTTTTGCTCCGAAATCCATACAAAGAACAAACTTAATACTATCTTGCTTCCTGCATTCGTTTGACATACTGAATTAAAATAGTATATTGTTACGTGAAGTACTCTTTTAGCCAAGCGAGTGTGAAAATGTCTTCACATATAAGTTGCATTTTTCTACGACCGTAAGACGAAGCAAATTTAAAAGACAAAAATCGATTGAAATAAATTATCTAATTTTCGAAATAGTTTGATGTTTTTAAATGTTTCTAAAGCACAGCTATCTGTGAATTTTTCATCTGTGCATAAAAGTGTATTTGCTCTAGTGGCAGCTATGCGTAAAATTGATACCATAAGAATACCATTGCACTTTACGCACCGGTACTAAAACTTGAACATCAAGCATTTTTATCGATATATATGTGTTAAGTTGCATTTCAGAAAAAGTAGTAGGAAAACTTATTTATATATTCCTTTAATTTTTTTTTTTTTTTTTTTTAAATTCATATTTATGGCCTTGTATGAACACATTAGCCAACCTATTAATACTAGTTCTGGTATTACAACTCAACATATCTTTTTTTTTTTTTTTTTTTTTTAAATGCCGATTTTTATATTGAAAGAAAAACAAAAGAGAAATTTTCAACTTAATTTTTACCCTGTTTCACAAAGGAAAAAAACACAGGGACACTTAGCGCCAAGGGGCTCGTCATGGCTTTTTTTCTTCTTACACGCACACGAAATAAGCCTCGGAATAAAAGGATTGAATTTAAACATAGGGATGGATATACTTCTTTAAATTTGGTTGGAATAATGGTAGACATTTTTTCAAGGTATGCTTTTCCTGAAATTCACACTCAGGTTTCATGAGAGTATTAGAAATGAATCAGAATTGGAAGTCATATGAAACGTGAGGCTTGTGTTTTGCATAACTACTGCGTATTGATGAGTGAATATACCCTTGACGACGTGATATAATCGTTTTGGTGTTTCGCCTCGTGTCAAAATGTGAATGTTTTTCATATCGACGATGTTTTGACGTTTGTCAAAAAATATTTATATTATTTATTCGTTATATAATCGTAACGAATACCACTAGAGCAATCGAAAATAATCGATTATACTGACCTCGTTACTCGACGTACTTTCTTAAAACACTACTCGAGCTGCGCTCTCGTGGATGTTTCGCAAAATACGTCTCGTGACTCGGAAGTATAATCGATTACTTTGGATGCTCTTGTGATATTATAACTGATCATATAACTCATGTATGAATAAGCCAATAGAATCCGTGAATTTTGCATAACTACTTGCCCCACTCGCGAAACTAACAGATGCATTCTGAACTTGGCGCGAACTTGATCCGAACAGCTTAGTGAAACAAGTATGGCTGCGATATAAACAACACAGTTTCAGTTTTCATTTGTTTTAACTGAGAAATATTGATCAGAAGGTATGTACGACAGTGTGAATTTGTCTTGTATCTGTTTTTACGCCAATTTAATGTTTTTGCTTCATTTTTTTCCCTCTTTCAAAGTTTGATTTCAAACTTTAACCTCTTTGGAATATTGTATGTATATAATTACGTTCTGTTTTTGGTACATTTTTATATCGTGATCAAGTGGGACACATTATCCTGAACATTGGTTAATGTGCCCTGATTTATTTCGGGTAATGTGCCCTGTGAATTATTTTTAAATTATTATTCTTATGAATTTTCAATTCAGTTATTATTCTACAGGAAATGGGAAAGGTTGAAGCTATAAATCCCAGAAAATGGACAAAAGCAAATATGATGAAAGCGATAGAAGATGTGACAAGCAAGAGAATGGGAGTGAATGAGGCGTGCCGGACATATAACATACCATCACGAAACTTACGTAGACACATCAGCAACGGCTGGAAAAGCAAGCAGAACATTGGTAGAACTTCTGAATTAGGTAATGAAAATGAGCTGAAACTTGTGGCTCACATTAAAAAGCTCGAATCTATCGGATTTCCTCTGGACCAATCAAAACTGCAGTCTATTGCTCACGACTTTGCTGAAAAACTTGGATTACCTCACCGATTCAATACTCAGAAATGACAAGCAGGCTGGAATTGTTTTCAAGGGTTCATGAAGAGGCACCCAGACTTTAGTAAAAGAAAAGTAGAAGGATTGTCGCTGGCGAGAGCTAATGGCATGAATCGACAGGATGTCGATAAATATTTCGAAATATTGCTGAAAGTACTGAATGATAATGATTTGATTGGTAAACCGGAAAGAATCTTCAACATGGACGAGAGCGGAATTCAAGTTAACAATAAAACTGGACGCGTAATAGCTAGAAAAGGTTCAAAATGTGTTAATACTGTAACCAGCACCGAAAAAGGTGAAAATATTTCTTTGATTGCGTGTTGCAATGCCGAGGGCACTTTTCTTCCGCCTGTTTTGATACTGAAAGGAAAATACAAAAACCCTGAATTTTCTGAAGGTCTACCGACTGGCTCTGATGTATTTATGAATCAAAAATCATCTTATATAACCGCAAAACTATTCTTGAATTGGAAAAGGGGTCATTTCATTACACGAAAACCTGACGGGAAATTTCTTCTGATTCTAGATGGTCATTCCTCTCATTCCAATTCATATGAAGTGCTGGAATTGGCTAACAAAAATAACGTTATGATCCTTTGTCTACCCAGCCACACTACTCAGGCTGTCCAACCATTGAACAGAAGCTTTTTTAAGCCATTCAAAAGTTACCTGTCTAAAGAAGTCACCACTTGGTTTATTAATAACAGAGGAAAGCCTTTAAGTCGGTACCATATTTCAAAAATGGTTGGTGATGCCTGGTACAAGTCTGTAATACCAGCAATTGGCGTTTCAGGATTTAAAGCAACAGGGATATATCCCTTTGATCCTAATGCTATTCCTGAATATTTTTTCAGCATTTCTGATGCATCAGTTAGGTGCAATGATGATAATCCGCAGGCAATTCAGAAAATAAATAATATGTCTTTGCCGAGTACCTCCACAGCTTCAATGAATCAAAATGTGGAGATGACATCACATGCTACGGTTGTTTCACAAGAAGAAACACCAACAAAGACCTTACAAATAGTTAGTCCATTGCCTGTCTTATATCATAAATTGAGTGAAAGCAAACAAAACGTTAAGGTTTTGACATCGCAAAGTTATTTAACCACGCGCAAACTGTTTGAAGAGAAAAAGAAGTCTCTAGAGAAAAAGTTGGTTACTGTACCATCAAAACGAGCGAACAATTTTCCAAAAGCACTTTCGTCTTCATCGGAAAGTGAAGAAGAGTTGCAGTTCAGCGAATCTAGTGAAGAATGTTTCGATGAAGATGATGCCACTTGTGTAGAATGTCACGAGTCTTACTACCAAACGAAGAAGAGAAGTGACTGGATTCAGTGTTTGCAGTGTTCTGGATGGTTACATGAAGATTGCACAAACTTTTCAGAGAAATGCAACAAGTGCGGTGGTAAAAATAATGGCAAAGGAAAAGGCAAAAAGTCAACACAATGAGAGGCTTCGCTGAGGCACATAAGACTGATGTATCCGTGAAATGTGCCCCACCCTATATTTTAAGAAACTGTTGATCTCAGCTGTTCTACTAATCTTTTAGAAGATTTTTTTCGTTCTTGTTATACAAATTTAGTCAGTGGTTAAGAATAATTTCTTTAATAAACATGTTCTAAATAATATCTTTTTTTATTTTATATATATATATATATATATATATATATATATATATATATATATATAATTATATATATAATATATATATATATATATATATATATATATATATATATATATATATATATATATATATATATATATATATGTATATTATATCTAATATATAAAATTCTCGTGTCACGGTGTTAGAAGTTAAACTCCTTCGAAATTGCTCGACTGATTCTCATGAAATTTTGTGTGCAAATCGGGTAGGTCTGAGAATCGGCCAACATCTATTTTCCATCCCCCTAAATGTTAAGGGTAGTTCACCCCTTAATTTTTATTTTTTATTTTTCAGACAAAGTTTTCTGTTCTATTTTTTTTTATGATAAAACATTCAAAAATACATACAACCCTAAATTTTCACCCTTTAACGATCAACCCCCACTTTCTATTTGTTGAACTACTCTAAAATCGCTCGACCGTTTTCCTGAAATTTTGTGTGTATTTCGATTAGGTCTGAGAATCGGACAAAATATATTTTTCATCTCCCTAAATGTTGAGGGTCCACCCTTCGATTTCAATTTTTTATTTTTCGAAAAAAATTTTTGGTTCTATTTTCTTTATGATACAGCATTCAAAAATACATACAACCCTAAATTTTCACCCCTTTAAGATCAACCTCTATTTTTTATTTGTTAAATTCCTCCGAAATGGCTCGTCCGATTCTCGAGAAATTTTGTGTGCATATCGGTTAGGTCTGAGAATCGGACAAAATATATTTTTAATGCCCCTGAATGTTTTATTTTTATTTTTCGGACAAAATTTTTGGATCTATCTTTTTTATGATACAGCATTCAAAAATACATACAACCCTACATTTTCATCCCTCTACGATCAACCCCTATCTTCGTTTGTTGGTTATAAACTTTAATTTTTTTGGAAAGATTTTTATTTTTATTTTGTCATGACTTAGAATAAAAATTCTATCGCAATTGTCATTTATTTTCATTTTATCCACAGATCCGCTTAGGATTGCAAGATGACAATCGAAAATTACAATATTCGGTCTGAGAATAGGTCGTAATATATTTTTCATACCCCTAAGTGATTAGGGTGGTTCCCCACAAACATTTTTATAAAATTTTTCGACAAATTTTTTTCTTTTTATGATAAAATATAGATAGATAGATATCTAGATAGATAGATAGAATGATAGATACATAATTAGATAGATAGATAGATAGAAAGATAGATAACTATCTAGATAGATAGGATAGATGGAGATAAATCGGCAGATAGAGGAATAGATAGATGAAAATAATTTATATGGCCGAACAACGTATATATATATATATATATATATATTTATATATATATATATATATATATAATTATAAATATTTATATATATTTATATATATATATAAATTATATATTTATATATATATATATTAATATATATATATATATATATATATATATATATATATAATATATATATATATATATATATATATATATATATATAATATATATATATATATATATATATAAATATATATAATTAATAAATATATATATATATATATATATATATATATATATAGTTAACCTGAGAGCCATTTTCCTAATATTCTCAATTTAATGCTTAATGGAAAGCATCATCGTCCAAATTTCCTTAATGATTAATCGGAATATGTCAATGCATCGAATCGATTAGTACATTTAATTACGTTGAATACCACGAACGCGAATAGGCATTCATTTCCCTTGAAAATACGATAAACAACAATCGAGCATTAGCATACAATCAACCTGACTTAAATGGAAAATTGCCAATTTGGTAATTTTATGATAACAAACCACATACTGGTGAATCAATATTACCTCTATTGAACATTATTCGTCATAATTGTTTACTTATTTAAGGTTATTGATGGCAATTAAATGATGTTATCATTATAATGAGTAAACAATCGGTTTTTCCTTCATTTTCAAATAGAATTGTAGGTAGAATTGAATCATAATGAGAAAATCTGGATAATTGGGATAATCAATTGATGAGGCCCATACTTGATGAAAATTTATATTCGTTATGAAACAATATTGATGATGATTTTGCCAGTGCTTTTCAGACATATTTATTGAAAATGCATGACGTGTATTTGGCCGAAAACCTACCAGGTATTGCATCATTGAACAAGTTGGGTAGGAGACTCTTTGTGAGCTCCACCTGACAATTGAGGAGAAGACTAAAATATTTGAATTTACTGATTTGTAAAGACTCTAGAAAATTAAATTTCAAACAATTATTTTCATTATACAATATATCAAAGTCTGAACTAAATAAGTGGTTCTCATTAATTGAATGATTTGCATCATGAGAGTCCAACTTATTATTATCGAAACTACGTAAAATGTTATGAAATTTGAAAGATTCTGAAACTTCTACAAATGTGAAATTGTGAACAACAATGCTAAATGGGAATTTACTCGAGCGTCGTGGGCACCTTTGGATTGTGAAGATTAGATGCTAAAACGAAAAAAAGGTTATATAATATATGCCATTTCACTGGGGGGAATCGTGCAGATCTTCAAAAATTTTAAAAAAACAGATATTAAAATCCTATTTCCTTATGTCACTTGCAAATCGTCAGATCAGTGAAATGCATACTCTTCTGCATGTAATTAACTCACCTTGCTCTAATATAACGCGCTCTAGTTTGTCGAACGATCCATTTTTTTACTAATCTGATCGGCTGCCCTAGACGGACGCCCCCATATTAAGGGTTCATGTATGGTGGGGATACTTAACAGGGTGCAAGGTTTCCCCGAATATATTATTCTGCCGCGCTTGAGTAAATCCCAAGATCCCCGCTTGGGATCCCCTACTATTGGTATTGGTATTGGTAGGTGCGGACGGCCGATGCGCTGCGACCTTATTAGATCTATTGTCCCCATCTTCTTCTGCTTCTCGAGGTGTTCTCGTTTACAGCAGCCCCTCAAGCCTCAATATCTTCAGGAATTTGAGGATTTTAAGGGGATCTATTCGTGGTATTTCTTCTACAGTCAGCTGGTATGATCCCAGTGTATTCAGTCCTTCATGGTGTACAGCATAGCACTCCATCAGTATATGGTGGGGTGTTTCTGGACGTTCCTTGCAGAATCTGCAGGTGCTGTCCCCCTGTAAGCCTAGCTTCCCTAGGTGTTCTTTGAGTCTGCAATGCCCAGTTAGAAATCCCCTACTATCCGGCATTTTGTTTTTATAAATTTGAGAATTATTGATATATTTTCAAATATTATTACCGGTGCTGAACGATACATTAATATTGCGCGAAAGAATTGTTTTATGTTTTGAGCTATGGGTATTAGTTAAAACGGTTTAACTCAATTTTCCTTTTGTGATTGGATAAACTTCTTTGTCCTTTATTTTCTGTTTTCTATTGTCTATCATATCTGCTTTATAAGCTTTTTCATTACTATTTTTTTAATAGTACCTTTCTATTGGTTGAATTCAACGTTATACAGAAAAATTTCAACAAGTCGATGAACTATTGATAGCTGCCATTTTCTGTTCGAACGTATTGATGAAACTATTAGGTATAGCGCTATCAGTGTGTGATGAATGGAAAAATATATATTGGTGGCTTAATTTCCTGATAAATCCAAAAAATTAATACATTTATCTCTCTCCATTTTCAAAGTGAAGCTTTTGTTTGCGGAATTAATGAATATTTCGAAGGAGTGGAACTGTCAGAGAATTTTACTAGAACAGCATATTATATCACCAATATATCAATTATATAATTATCAATTACTAATTACCTAAAACAGGGTTGAAGAGGCAAAAAAAAACAAATTTCTAAATGTTCCCTAATACAAATCGCGATCGGGACTACTATCTGGAAAGCAACCCAGAGCGCCCTATAACTTGGCGATTTCTTTAATATACTGTTGGATTGTGAATGTTGAATTATCCTCGGGCAGTACATATAACCAGCTCCCTTGGAAAGTTTTCTAATTTTTTAATTTATTGAAGTATTTTCCTTGTTCACTTTATGTAGTACATTTTTCATGAATTCATGTTGAATATAGCAAATTTCGCTACAAGTATTTATGGAGGGCACTATCGTGAGTATGTCCAGAGTTTTTAAATAGGTACGAAGTTACCGTGACTTCCAACCAAATGCGCCACAGTTGCAGAGTCAATATTTTATGTCAGGAAGTTATGTATTCTCCCGACGGGATTCTCCATCTTCGATCTAAACGGCGAATTATTGGTTTTCAATATTCTTGGTGGGGTCGCTCTGGGTTATCCAGTTAGTAGTCAGGACCGCTTTTTGTAATGGGAAACAATTAGTAATTTGTTAATTCACTCCTAATCAAATAAGCTACACTCATGACATCTAATAAGATCGAAACAGTTATATGCAGATGTTGAGTCTGGATGACTTGACGATTTCTGTTATTCACTGTTGGATTGTGAATGTAGAATTCTCGTCGGGAAATATATATATATATATATATATATATATATATATATTTAACCAGCTCCGTTGGAAAGTTGTTTGATATTATTTTAAATTAACGAATTATTTTCCTTGTTCTCTTTATGTAGTATATCTTACCATAATTTACAAATACTGGTACTTATTTGGCGTCATCGTCACTATCCTCAACTTCAACTGTATCACTTTCTATATTGCTAAAATTAGTTAACTATGTTGGGAGTACTTGTAAGTTATAAGTATTATGACTTACATGGCATGCAAAACACACACACACACACACACACATAATATATAAAATTCTCGTGTCACGGTGTTAGAACTTAAACTCCGAAATGGCTTGACCGATTTTCATGAAAATTTGTGTGCATATCGAGTAGGTCTGAGAATCGGCCAACATCTATTTTTCATCCCCCTAAATGTTAAGGGTGGTCCACTCCCCAATTTAATTTTTTATTTTCCAGAGAAAATTTCCTGTTCTGTTTATTTTATGATACAGTATTTGAAAATACACATAACCCTAAATTTTCACCCCTCTATGATCAACCCATGTTTTTTATTTGTCAAACTCCTTCGAAATGGCTCGACCAATTCTCATATAATTTTGTGTGCATATCGGTTAGGTCTGAGAATCGGACAAAGTCCATTTTTCATCCCCCTGAATGTTGAGGGTGGTCTACCCCATAATATTTTTTCATTGTTTTCCAGACAAAATTTTCTATTCTATTTTTTTATGATACAGCAAAAATACATACAACCCTTAATCTTCACCCCTCTACGATCAATCCCTATTTTTTATTTGTTAAACTCCTCCGAAATAGATCCACCGATTCTCATGAAATTTTGTGTGCATATCGGTTAGATCTGCCAATCGGACAAAATCTATTCTTCATCCTTCTGAATGTTGAGGGTGGTCCTTAATTTTTTTTTTCAGACAAAATTTTCTGTTCTTTTTTTTTCATGATACGGCATTCAAAAATTCATACAACCCTAAATTTTCTCTCCTCGACGATCAACCCCTATTTTTTATTTGTTATTATAAACTTGAATTCTTTTGGCAAGATTTTTATTTTATTTTGCCATTTATTTCATTCACATATCAGCAATAGGGTTTCAAGATGGTAATTGAAATTAACAATAGTCGGTCTGACGTCCTAATATATTTTTCATACCCATTAGGTAAACATTTCTATTATTTTTATGCATAATTTTTTTTATTTTTTATGATTTTGCATTAAAAAAACTCTGAATTTTCACCCTTCTATCAACAAGCCATATTTTTCAATAGCCATTTAAATAATTTAAACAGCGTTTGCCGAGTCAGATATAATGATAGATAGATAGTTAGATAGATAGAAAGATAGATAATTAAAATAATATATATGACAGAACAACATTTGCTGAGTCAGCTAGTATATATATATATATATATATATATATATATATATATATATATATATATATATATATATATATATAGATATATATATATATATATATGAATATAGCTGAGGCGCACCTGAGGCCTAGCGTTCAATCGCTAATTGACTGCAGTGTAATTTGCGATTTGAAACTTCATTACAATCACCAATATTTAATTGATGAAAAAATTTTATATCAATATTTTTTATTTTATGGTTTTCTGAAAAATTTGTCCACCATGGATATTTTATCAGAATAATAGAATTAACAATAAAATTACCTATGTACCTAAACTATTTTGTTTCACAATGAGCTTACCGTTTCCAAACGGTAATGGCTTCAATCTATGCCATAATCCAACATATCTATCAAAATTCTTGAACTATATAATTACAGGGGACATAAACAAGAACCGAGAGCAAGATAAGGCTCAGTATACAAACTATAAACTTTATTCAAATCATGAAATACATACTTGTCGACCACGGTCAATTTTATACATTACATAAAACAAGGAAAATTATTTAATAATTTAAAAAATTATCATAAACACCATTGTTATAGAGCATATTATATCTTCATGTCAGGAGGTACGTGTTTACGCGACGAATTTTTGCATTTTAGATCTAACCGGTGAATTGTTGGTTCCCAATATCTTTCGGAGGTCGCTCTGGATTGTTATTCAAACATTGTTACCGACCACGATTTGTATAAGGGAAAAATTAGATATCTGTTAATTCACTCCGAGTCAAATAAGCTGCACTGATGAGATCTAATAGGATCGAAACAGCTGTATGCATATTTTGAGTCGGGGTGACTCAACAATCTCTATAATTCCCCGTTCGATTGTGAATGCAGATTTTGCGTTGCGGAATACGTATAACCAGGTCCCTTGGAAGGTTGTTTGATAATTGTTTGAATTATTGAAGAATTCCTTTCACTTTTTATAAACCTTGTTCACTTTTTATAAACTTCATTGCTGGGCTACCGAAGCCTCATGTAAACTATCAATAGGCCCATAAACTGAATACCTAGTGATGATATTAGGGAATCCAAACCACGTGATCCAATATGGCCGTCTGGGTCAAACATTGCAGTGTCCTTCATAAGGAAATCATTTGTGTTTTGGCTCTTGTTGCTTTCACTATTGTCTTATTTGCCTTTTTAAAGTTATTATTCAATTTTGAGATGAAGAGTGAATACATTAAAGTATTATCAAGAGAAAATCCAGCTGTTCCTGAAAGGTAAAGTATATAAATACATTATATTTATGTTTGTTTACATTTCGTTTTTTGTTATTTTTAGGTACCGTTTAAAATTGAAATTGATCAACAATGTGGATACTTTTGCATTGAATAATCAGGATTTGGACTATTCTATTGATCTGCTTCCATCTGTTACATATTTGGATATTGTAGCATATTTAACTTTTAACACATAGTTTTTATACAAAGCAGCAAATGAAGGCATATAAAAGTTTGCAGTCTTACAAATATTTTGAGGCTGGCTTTGTCTTGAAGGCAGGAACCAAAATAGTAAACAATGTTTGCATATTTGTTGGAAAGGCAAGTTTTTATTTTAAACACTTCAACTCAAGGTTTTTTAGAAACACATTTATGTCCGAAATACTAAAACACCTGTAGTTTTCATTTTCTTAAATTTTATATTTATTTTAAGGTGGAGCATTCTCAAAAAGCGAATCAAACAGATCCAAACAAATGTTTGGTATTGCAACAAATGCAAGGATTTGTCATAATTAATATGTTTACAAAATAGATTATTGTTTAGATATTTTTTTGTATTATTTCATACACCATACACGGAATAAAATAAATATTGTAAAAAATTCAAGGTAGATTCCTTGAATTTCCAAAGACCCATACTTTTTTCAGATAATTCAAAGAAAGTTAAAAATAAAATAAAATATTTAAAAAACCTTTTATTAATGATATCGTTTGATTGTAATGAAAAGAGCCTGATGTAATCAAAATTTGTTCAAATTATCCAGTGGTGTCCTACAGAACAACTAAGCCAATATTTATATAAAAAATTCACTGATTTCTTTTAAGTTATATATATTTTTTAGATACATCAATTCAAAACATTTTTTTTAACATCCGAGTGTTGAGTGTGTGTTTAGGCAGTGTTTTCCTGTTGATTATCGTCAATAGCCTCCTGAACACTCGCATCTATTTCTACTTGTTCCTGAAATAATAAGAAAACTTATAAAACTTTTTTTTATAATATTATTCGACAATTTTTAAATTTTAAAAACCCAAACTTAAGCAAATGTTTTTTAGAATTAAACAAGTGCTGATTGTGTTTGCTGATACCTTGTAATTTTTTTCCCCCAGTAAACTGTAACAGATTTTTTGGTAAAAGGTACCTACAATACATTATTTTGAATGTGTGTTGGGACGAGAGTAAAGAGTAAATTATTCCGAAGTTGCACTATGCAAGTCAAGTTCTGTTTTTTAAATTTTCATTCTAATCATAAGACCATGCTTTTGGACCAGTAATCAAGTATAGAAGACGAAATGTAGGATAGAGTAAATTTTGGAATATTAACTTTTATGACATTAAGCTCTACATTAATAAATTAAAAATCTCATGAAATATTGATATTTGCATAATGCAAGTTTGCATCAATTTACTCCTTACCTCCTATCCTATCACATCTCCAAAGGAATGTATTCAATTCTCATTAAACTTAATATTTGTATAGTCATAAACAGCCCCAAATACTTGAAATCTTCAATATAAATTGAAATATGATATTATAATAATGTACCACATACCTCATTCACCTTTAATTTATATCTTTTATCAGCTCTCTCTTTTCTATCAACATCTTTTTGACGTTTCATAACTAACTGCGAATCATGCCCCATATTCTGAGAAGGAACCCAATCAGGGTGATCCTGATCTTCTAAAGCAGCAGGTTTTCCTAAAACAATAGGAAGTATTTATTTTTGTAATAAAACAAAAATAATGTATAGAGGACTCAACATAAAGTAGTATACCTAGATACAAAAAAAATACCTGTTATAAAATGCTGCAAACCGTTTGGTTTTTGAGAATCCTGTCTGTGAGATCATCTCTTTTAATTGCAGCAATCCATAAAGCCCTGCGTTTCTTTGATAACTTGTTTTTATGAGTCAAAAACCGATTATTTAGACCGGCAGGAACTGAATAAAACTTCACTTCATCCCTGTTGCCACGACTTCCACAGCCAACTACAATGCAAATCGCTGGCATTTTAATTATCACAATACACTAAAAAGTCTTTAAAATACACAGAATAAACTCCAAACGTCCAGAGGGTCACAGAACAAAGTAAATTTCCATCAACTAAATATCAATTGCCTAAATGTAAACAACTATTTGTTTGACCCGAACGGCCATATTGAATTTCGTTTGACAGTTCGTTGGATTGCCTAATTGGGGACCTGAAAAACTTCATTCAGTAGCGAAGAAGATATCATGTTGAAATTCTAATATAACTGCAATGAACTCATTAATGAATATGATAATAATATTCACCCTTTGTATTCTTCTTTCATTATTTGATAATTCGTATACCGCACCTCTTTCTATTATGATGTCAATTCTACACTGTAAATTAGAATAGCAGATGAGAAACCTCAAATACTTAGTAAATTTAAATTCATTTGCAGCTTCTCCATTCTTTATGTTCTTCATAAATTATAAGCACAGCTGTTTTTAGTCAAAATAATCTTCAAAAATAATAGACTATTGTAAGAAACAAATATTAGAAAATAATTTATTTTATAAAAAAAATTGCTACATTCATCGCGTTATGAAGAAACACGCTTTAATTTCAAACCGTAATTAAAATTGAAGAATAATTTGTTTCATTTCAAAATAAAATAATGATTCACGATCTCCTTCGCGTACTGATAGCAAAGCAGGTTGAGATGCTATTCGAACTGAATAGTCTCCGCGAAGTGCAGCGCGGATGAAAAAAAAAATGAAACTCACAAGGATCGTATTTCAACATCAACCAAAGCCACATACTAAATTGCAACCCTTTAGCTCAATATGCTAAAACTGTGGAGTTGAGCAAATGCTCAAAAACCAAGAAAAAAGATATAATTATGTACGTAAAAATGGCAGCGGTTGAAAAAATCTACCCAAATTCTCATTGATTCGTTCTGCCTCGAAAAAAACCGCAGCTCATTTGATTTGATCGGAGACAGTGGAGATGCCAATATGTACCAGAAAAATAATTATACATATATATATATATATATATATATATATATATATATAGATATATATATATATATATATATATATATGATATATATATATATATATATACTATATATATATAATATATATATATATATAATATATATATATATATATATATATATATATATATATATAAATATATATATATATATATTGTAGTCTTGATAATGAGTTTCAACTCGAAACATGTCGACTTTTCGTTACTGCTAAATACAGTATCTAAATATTTTTTATATTGTGAAACATAAGCCAAGTGTTTTTATTTTGAAGTTTATACTTTATTTTTTCGGCTGTGACCGTTCTCTGTTATTTATTACGTGCTATTTAGTCCAATATCAACAGTCAGGTCTGTTGATATTAGATGGGAAGGAAACCACAGAAACCTTCACCCACGTAATGTACAGAATAGGTTTAAAATATTTGAATGTTCGATTTGTCTTTAAAGACATTACTTGTAATTTTGGAGATCACATGTTCTAAACTATACTTTCTTTATAGAAAAATTGAAAATTCTAAATGTTTAGATTTTGTCTAAGAAGATGAGTTGTTGTGGTTAGAGTTTGTTTGTTGAATTATTTTGTTTTGATTTATGTTGTTTGTTAAAAAAATTAAAGAATTAAATCTGCGTTTATTGAAATTAAATGTTTTATATCTGAAAAAAACATAAATAGTACCCTATTCTTTGACATTCAAAATCAAAATAATTTGAACCTCTTTCGAACATTACGAGGGTAAAGGTTTCTGTGGTTTCCCTTACCATCTGATAATAACAGATTTGAATGTTAATATTGGACTGAACAGCCGAAAACTGAAGCATGAATCATAGTAGTCATTATTAACTATTCAAATTTTTTCTAATCAATAAATGTCAAAGAAATTTCAATATTTCAAAAGTTTTGAAAAAGCCACGAAACGAAAAAATTGGCGAAACGTCAACTTTTTAATAAAATCGAGTTTTTTGAGATTCACCAAGCCTGTTATTGCTAACAATTATCAAAAAGTTAAAAATAGTTCACAGGCAACAACAATTATTCAAATATATATAATTATATAGTTATATATATATATATATATATATATATATATATATATATATATATATATATATATATATATATATATATATATATATATATATAAACTACTCGTGCACCTGACTGTTGAGTTTCGATACGATGGAGGAGTCTATTTTTTTCCGTTAAAATATATCCGGCTTTCGTGATGTCGGGAACCCAGGCACGGGTTTCGTGTGCCCGTATGGTTAACATGGAATTGCTATTGTGTTTCAAAAGGGTTCCATCGCCAAAAAAGTTTGAGTTTGAGAACCGTTTACCTATAGGGTATATGATTGGATCATTATTTAAATAATGTATTTATTCCTCCCGCATATCGCAGATTCTAATGAAAGTCGTTGATAAACAAGTGATGCTCATCAAATACCCATATAAAATTTTTATTCTTGCGGACAAACAATAACAAGGATGAATGTGTATAATTTACGTAATGATTATAGTCATTACGCTTCATTTTACAATACTGAGTATAAATATATCATTTCATATGTTTAATAAATTATTATCTCAGAATTTTCTTTGCTAAATACAATTCATTGTAAACAGAAATATTTTATAATTCTAGTTAAAACTTTTTCTCATTTTATACTCATCATTTTTCATAATAGTAATTTAAATTTGTATAAAAAGTAGTGAAGAGTTACTCTTTTCATCTGAAGATGTGTACCGAAACGAATCCTACTTATAAGATCGAATAAAGGAGAATTTATTGAACTATCAATTTATTAGAATATAAATAAATAAGAAGTGCAGTGATTCATCTTTCTTAAATATTTTTCTTTTTAGGATAGCATGCAGCAATTAATTTATAATTACGTATTAATCTCATAATCGAAATCATAATAATAATTGGATATTTCCTCGTACGTGTTGAGGTGAGGTCATTGACAGCTCAACTGCGCAATTTGTTGATTTATAACTGACACATTTGATATAACTTAATGTTCGATGATAAGCTTTATCGCATTTTGTTCAGCTGCAGAAGGCCTGTCGCCTATGAGAGGTTCAAGTAGGGTTGCAGTAATCGTTATCAAACTAATATTAGTTATTTGCAACTCATTCAATGATACGCCTGCCTAAAAGATTGGATAAATTCATAACAAATTGCGCAATATACGCGACAATGAATATTGATGACTTCTATCATTATGTAGTACGATAGAAGTGGAGATTCAGGGGAGAATGGTATTTTTCCATTAGAAATTTCATATTTTCGATATAAAATTAGTTGGAGAGGCCTTGTAAAAGGTTTCGTAATTGAATTTGAAGGTCTAAAACGCATTTCGAAAATTTGAAATCTTTTTCGTTAAATAGAGCTCAGCAAAATCTTTGTTCACTGACCTTTATACTTCTTGATAATAAGTGATACGTTTTGATTATTTGAAACATCTGAGTATAACAATTTATATTTATTTACTTTGTATAATATGAATCCTGCTAATCCGAATATGTTAACAATTGCTGAAGACATCAAGCTTTTTGGTCTTATTTTCCACGAAAATAATACTCTTGCACTGTATATATATATATATATATATATATATATATATATATATATATATATATATATATATATATATATTTATTCGAATTGTTGTTGCCTGTGATCTATTTTTAATCTCTTGATAATTATTAGCAATAACAGGCTGGTTGAATCTTAAAAAACTCGATTTAATTAAAGAGTTGACGTTTTACTTCGATATTCTTAATTGAAATTTCTTTGACATTTATTGATGTGAAAAAATTGAAAAAATAAGGCTGCTTTGTCTTGCTAACCACAATGAGGGTGATTGTCTTCCGGATCAGAGGATTTTGTTTGTTGTACTATTTTCATCTTCAAATTTTCAATCCAATGCTTTGCTACGCCGTTCTGATGAGGACCAAAGAGTCCGAAACACGTGTCAACGGCTGCTTCCATATAAACGTACTATACCGATAATTTTACTCCACATCTTTCATGTTTTCCCATGACTCATTTCTTTGTTGTTAGATAAATAATACCCTATTATTTTTATTTTCAAACATTACGTAGGTAAAGGTTTCTTTGGTTTCCCTTACCATCTAATCATAACATTTTTGAATGTTAATATTAGACTGAATAGTATATAATAAATAACTAGCAAGACAAAGCAGCCTTATTTTTTCAATTTTTTCACATCAATAAATGTCAAAGAAATTTCAATTAAGAATATCGAAGTAAAACGTCAACTCTTTAATAAAATCGAGTTTTTTAAGATTCAACCAGCCTGTTATTGCTAATAATTATCAAGAGATTATATATATATATATACTTATTTATTTATTTATTTATTTATTTATTTATATGTAGATATATACAAGGTGAACGAAAAATACGTGTACAACATTTGACGACAGACTCCTGACTTCAAAATAAGTCGACCTTTTCCTACCTAGTTATATCCAAAATTGGCTCGTTCAGCCGGTAGAGGGAGTCACAAATTGACAAAAGTATTGGCTTTACCTTAATTACGTGAAAACCTGCTTGAGTAAAGTTTTCGTTATATTTAATTTCTTACAATAATTTTAAAACATACTTCCAACTTTGTTTCATTACTAAGTACTGTCGATAATAAAATAGATGTATGCAGGTAATTGTATTTTTTTTTCTGGCAAAGCCGCTAATCCAACGAAAAATACTGAAGAGTTAAAATAGCTTCCAAATACATTGAGTTACTCGACAAAAATATCTGGGTATTCAAAAATTTTTGATATAAAAAAATTAGAATAAATTTTGACGTAACATTTCACTCATTTACATCTGGTGAATATACTACTAAGAAACGTCATTTCATTTTACTAGCCTATGCACCAAAAAACCTTCGAAATCAATAAGCAGGTTTTCACATAACTAATTCAGGAAAAACAAATACTTTTTGAATTTTTTGCCGTCCTCCTCCGGCTAAACGAGACAATTTTGGATATAACTGAGTCGGCTTTAGATCGACCTATTTTGACGTCAGTATTCTGTCGTCAAACGTTGTACACGTACTTTCCGAAAACCATATATATATATATATATATATATATATATATATATATATATATATATATATATATATATATATATATATATATATATATATATATATACATATATGACAAATTAGTCAAATGTATTGGCACATCGTTAATGATGCGTCATATATATATATATATATATATATATATATATATATATATATATATATATATATATATATATATATATATATATATATATATATATATATATATCGATTCCAATTCACTGAATTTTTATCGCATAGGAGAAACCTGGTGTATGTATATATTGTGATAAGTTGGTATTATATCTCCTAAAATGTGAATATGGATTGATTTGAACTATGAAACAAGAGAGTTAATTATGATACTGCAGGTCTGAGACGTATTTTAGCTTAGACTAGGCAAGAGAGTTTAATGTGTTTTATCCTCACAATCTTGATAAATGAAAATATTTTCATGCTGGGCATAGAATTCAGAGTATTTCAGAGAAAAGGGAATGTAAACAGCTACTGTCGTTCATATTAATATTCTTTTTTAAACACAAAAATTGTATGGAAGACAACAAAAATACTTCTTATCACAACCGCACAGTGAACATGGATTTTCCTATGCTCAAGCTGGCAAAAACTGAACAAGGACCACTACACTGCTGTATAAATTAATTTAGCAAATTACCATCCTATATGAAAAGGAAAAAGGATTTCAATAAAAATAGAGCAGAAATTTATGAATATCTTCTTAGAGTTGAGCCATAACATAACTGAATTCATGCTATACAGCGATCATATAATTTGAAATTTTCTTTTGACCCTAATTGGCCTTCTGATTTATGTTTTGTGTTTTTTTTCCTCTCCCAATTTGGTGTTTGATTTTTGTGATATACTGTATTTCGAAATGAAACGTATTATTTTTAAACATGAATTCTATCATTCCGCAGTCGTTTCCTATAAAATTCAACCGAATCCATAATACACTTTTCCGTTCGTGCAATAGGCTTAACGAGAGGTAGGTACAAAGTTTTCCCTTCATGTACTAATATAAAGATACTTTGTTCTTTTTGACTTTATCATTGTTTTTCGTGTACCATTTTTCGTATCTATCAATATGTTAATTCATTATAATAGATTGAACTTTAACTTCAATTTAAATCATCAGAACTACTTTGATCTGAATTCCTAGACGATTTAACCACTACGTCCATATTCTAAACCAGAATTGAGATAAGATAATGTCGAAGAAGCTTCATGGATCTCCGGGGACTGAAAGGTTCGATGCTGCAAGTCGTCTCCGCTAGATATAGCACTTTCAGGAAGGCGAAGATAAGACCATATAAAATATAATGGACTACTTTCCGATAAACGATGCTTTTTATCGTCCATTTTGGTTTACGGTTTGTTTATTTTCGTTATTTTTTCGCAGTGTCATTATTTTCACGACTTCTGAAAGAATGTTTTCCAGTATCAGACGTTGTATTGATCACCATCTTTCTTGAATATTTTGTGTTTATGAATTTAAATCAATTGAAAAGACTTTCTAGTCGTATTTTGCAATGTACTGAAAGTTAACACTGAAGTGATCCATGAGGTTCTTAATCGTATTTTTCCTGTGAATTATAGACTACTGCAATATATCTTAAGTCAGCAGTGAGGTGTAGGAGAATTTTGTCATCCATTGTAGACCTTCTAAAATACGATTTTTGAAATTTTTTTGATATGTGATAATTTTTTTTTCGGTAAATATTCGTATATCCAGCGGCTTTTATCCAACCAAATGAGCTGGAATTTACTATCTTGGTTTATTTTCGAGGCAGAATAAAACTGTCAAAATGTGAGTAAATTTCTCCAATCGCCGCCATTTTCACGTAGATATTATTGTTATCATATATCTACTTATTTTTACCGGTATACACTGGCATCTTCAGGGCTTCCGCCAAACCAAGTGAGCTGAAATTTGGTATTTCGGGTTATTTTCGAAGCAGAACGAAACTTTAAAATTTTTGATATATTTTCCAACGTCTACCATTTTTTCGTAGATGTTTTATTTTGTGATTTTTGAAAATACGCTCACCTCTACAGCTTCTGCACAGATTGACTTAGAGAGTTTAAATTTGGTACCTACGTAGATTCAGTTCATGTTAAAATACGATACTCTGTAGGTTTCAACTCTTTTCCTCAACCGCGAAGCACTTTCCATTCGAACCTCATTTCGACCAGTTACGTGACTCAACTCACGAATTTTTGTAGTATTTCCCCATAAAATACATAGGTACTATGTATCGAAGGAAAGCAGTCAGGCGCGGAAGTAGTTTTTCTATCCATCCACCTCCTAGATGATAATTTTCGAAAAAATTTTCATTACTGATATATATATATATATATATATATATATATATATATATATATATATATATATATATATATATATATATTCACGGTACATATTGGCATCCCTCCCATACAGATGAGCTGTTTTTATGAGATTTTTCTTTTTTCGTGATTTTTGAAAAATTGCCCAACTCCAACAGTTGGAGGGTTGAAATTCGGTAAGTAGTTGTTAATGTTGAAATACGAACCATTGTGGGTTACAACTCTTTTCCTCAGCCGCGCTGCACTCCGCAGAGACTATTAAGTTCGAATCGCATGTGGACCTACTTATTCAGTTCAAATTCGCGTGAAAAATACGACCTTTCGACAAAACTCTGCTACTCTCGTGTTTTCTATTGTTTCTTGAACTATTATATTTCAAAAAACTGATGATTCTTCTGATTTTTCTCTGAAACCGATCCATTTCTCAGAGACAATTCCTTGTTGCCATCTATTAGTTTGTGAATAATTCATTAGGTGTATGATTTGAAGTGAATTTCTATGATTTATTTGAACACATATAAAAAGTTTCGAAACCATTATTTGCTCAAGAAAGTATCAACCAAACTCCAGCACGGCAATATCGAAAGAAAATAGATCTTAGTAATTATCTGCATATAAAATTAAAAAGCAGGAAATCGTTAAACAACTAGTATGATTCGAAATCATTCTACGATAGTAAAATTTATATGAAAACAACATGACTAAGATAAAGTGTGGTATTATTCTATAAAATCTAATAATATCGGGATATCTACAACGTAGGTCCCTCTTTTTATCAACAGCTGGTTGTCAAACGAATCACATTCCTTCTTTCTTTGTTTACTCAAATAGAGAAAAGTTAATTTTATAGGTCTTAAATATATTCCACTTTAAAGAAACAATAGTTCAATTCAATTAATCTTTGACGTAAGAGATAAGATGAATGAAGTTTTTGATACGAGATGAATAAACGTTTAAATATAACATGTTTTGTTCGGTCACGCGCAGCTCTCTTGGAGTTTATTTGATAATTTTCAATTTTAAAATGACTTCCCTTGTTAAAATACTTTGAGATTTATATAACGTTTACTCAAATATTTCTCTAAATAAATTTTTAAATGTGAAAAATGAAATCAAGAATATAAAAATATATGGGTATATAGACTTGATTTCATTTCGCATGAGCAGACTTAAACAAAGAAGCTCATACGCGGATTCAAACCCGGTAGCGTAAATACATTCTTTACTACGGTACAACTGTACCACGGTAAACAATGCAATTATATTAACACTGTTTAAATGATAACATTCTTTACTACGCTACAGCAAAGATCGCTTCTGACCCATAGTAAGCATTGCCAATGAAGGAACGACGGTAAGGAAATACTCGTATCTTACTAAGCAGTTAGAATATAGTATTAAATGCAACCATAACGTTATGACTGTGATCGAAATTTACCTGGAAAATATGACATCAAAATTTTAAAGGACTTTTGAACATTCTAGAAAAATAGTTTAAACGAAACCATTCAACGCACACTTATCATAAAATAGCGAGATTAAAGATGCACATACACATGACCAAATTTTGAAAAAAATGACAGGTTAAGGAGATACAGACTGTCAAAAACCCTCTACAATGAGTAAAAAAGTACATTTTCAATAATATAATTTCTAGAAAGAAAGCGTTATTTTTAATAATTTAATTTCTAGAAAGAAAACGTTAGATTTAGAAAAATTCCATGTGATAGGTTTTTGATATGTATATAGCAAGAAAATTGTTTTAATACTGAATAAAAATTAAGAAGAGCTCTTTAAATTTGATTTTTTGAAAATTTTGTACTCGGGACACCACTGCTCGGGACACCACTGTTTCATTCTAAATTTTGACAACAAATTTAAAAAAAAAGGTCTTTTGCTCAATCACTTGCCTTATTATGATGAATGACTATAAGATGTTTTTCATGTTTTCTTGTATCTCTTCATGAAAGTTTTTACAAAAAATGAAAAAAATCGCCCTTTTTGACACCCTGTATCATGAAAACAAAGGAGTTTTGACCCAAATTTTTTGTTTTCTATTTTGATCTCCTATATAGCCCAATAAACTCATTGCACTTATACTTTTCACAACCTGTATAGTGAAAGTATTATTTAACATATTAACGTAATAACGATGTTCCATTTTTTCGCTGAATAAGGATCGTTTTTTAAGGTATCTGGATTAATTTTCTTCATTAAAATGTTAACTGTAGCATTGCATCCTTTATCACGTAAGTTCAAATCACTCATTTTCTTTTTTTTTACTTTATCGAAACTACTGTGCTGGCATTTAAACACTTTACGCTAAATGTACTCTTTAGCTGATGGATATGTGTATCTCAAAATCCACTCTGATGCGCTAGCAGAGCTAAACTTATTTAACCAATCATCACACCATTTACGGTGTTCCGCCTCTTTGTCCATTTTGGTGCGGATTGTAGCAAAATACTTATTGCTATCTTTATAGTTATATTCAATAATTATATCGTCTTGCAAACTGATTTTATTTGATTTAAAACAATTCAATGGGGATAGATCTTAACCTACTAACGGAATTATAACACCCATATATATATATATATATATATATATATATATATATATATATATATATATATATATATTTATATATATATATATATATATATATATATATATATATATATATATATATATATATATATATATATATATATATATATATATATATATATATATATATATATATATATATATATTCAAAATTTTTACACCATACTCTTTCGGTTAAATAATTTTAGTTTCTTTAAATTTTATTTGGACCGTGTCCCGTTTTATGTTGATATATCGACGATTGTCAATTATTGTAAGAAGATCACCTATTTGTTCTGTGGTTTAGTTTCCGCGTTCTCAGGGTTGACGTCGACCATTTTGTTAGTCTGGTTTCCTGTAGATAGCAAGATGGGAAAGTACAGATTATTGAAAATAAGATTTTTA
Source organism: Cynegetis impunctata (assembly GCA_030704885.1). NCBI lineage: Eukaryota > Metazoa > Arthropoda > Insecta > Coleoptera > Coccinellidae > Cynegetis > Cynegetis impunctata. The sequence goes on along the minus strand of JARQZK010002917.1, from coordinate 317,278 downwards.
TTCTTGTAATGGAGTTTTACTTATGTGACGAGGTTGTACCCATCAGCTTGTTCTGTTCTTCGTTTTATACGTGTTTTTTCAAAATTTATATAACCTCAACGTTAGTAAGTAATCTTTAACGTTTTGTGAATGCTGTTGTAAATCTGAATTTGTTCTTTTATTATAGATGTCTTGATAAAGGAAATAATCATTTCCGAAAGCTCGACCATATGACAAAGAGTATTCTTTAACCTAGCCCAACAATTATTCTGACTGCAACATCAAAATATTCAAATACATTTTTCCTCAACTAGCCAGTCAAGACTACCCATCTATATATATATATATATATATATATATATATATATATATATATATATATATATATATATATATATATATATATATATATATATATATATATATATATATATATATATATATATATATATATATATATATATATACTTATATACAGACCTATCTTAAGAGTTTCGGTGTGATGCCTCAATACTATTTCATATTCATCTGAAATGATTAGATGTGAAATAAAATATTTTTTCATTCACGAAACTAAATAACAATTGAAATATTCAACCCAAATATAACAACGATTATTGTAATGAAAACTATTAAATTTTTAAGCTAAATTTTTAACAATAATTTGAAACAATTTTGGAAAAAAATGGTACTCAGTAAGAAACAAAATTTACAAAATAACCTAAATAGGTTGTTTTCTTGATTCTTGATTTGAGTTCCGTAAACATCAGCCTCGGGTGGCCTAAGGGATCATCAAAAATGAATAAAAAGCTGTTTTAAATCGAATGTATTATTCACAGTGTTTCCTACAAAATTGAAATTTTTTGTGTTGTATTATTTTTTTTAAATATGCAGCCTGAAAAATTCACCACCTTGAGACTGGCATTATGCCTCCACGAGGCCGATGCCCCAAGGCACGTGCCTCGCGTGCCTTGTCGTTAATATGGCCCTGCTTATATATATATATATATATATATATATATATATATATATATATATATATATATATATATATATATATATATATATATAAATATATATATTTTTCTATATCAAATATAAGTATTCATATTCATATATTTTGTTCTCGCCTGTGTTGTATTTTTTTCTACTCATCCACTTGTCTTTTCTTAGCCATTCAAAGACTATTCGAAATTTAAAAAACAGATTTTATTCAACAGTTAGAATTTCGTCATGAAACTAGTGACTTTCCAAGTAATTTTGAAGGACTGATAACAAATTGGCGTCCATGAATTTCAAAAAAATTTTACGTCAAAAAACAAATAACTTTGTTTCATTAAAGTTTTTCCGTCTGAGGTCGCCGTCAGGTAATAGTTACTTCTTATTCATTCCAATATCAATATGAATCCAAGATCTCCTTTCTCTAGTTCACATTATGATGGTAAAAGTTTCTGTTATATATATATATATATATATATATATATATATATATATATATATATATATATATATATATATATATATATATATATATATATATATGTATAGTATTAGCGAGATCTCGGGTTCAAACCCCTGGGCCGACTGGTCTGCCATGAGTTTTTTTCAGAGGTTTCCTCGTGGTAATGTAAGTCACTGCTTGCAAACCTACAAGGCGAATGCTGGGCCAGTATTAATCCTCTGAACCCTACCCACACTTTCTATATACTATAAATATCCTGTCTCACCTATCTTTAATGCACTTGTACATACAAGTGTATCCTCTGATCTGACTGAAGGAGTTTATCCCAAACTCAAGCCCGCAAATGCGGGCGTAATGGTTTTAGTCATTATGCCTAGGGCATAATGAGTGTGTTTATGGCAAATGTATCTAAGGTGAAATAAACATATAATATACAAGTGAAAAATAAATATTTTTTCAACACTACTGACTTAAGGAATCACCTAATATACCCGTTCATGATTAGTGCATTTATTCTTCATACAAAGTTTGATATTTATTGACTATTCTCATTTGAATTATATATCTGAAAATCTCTTGTACTTCCTTCGCTTCGGAGTAATTAAATGTTAATTTACTTGGAATGAATTATGACCCATTGTGAGGCAGAATAACAAATCGATTAAGTATACCATATAGGGAACATTATAAGAAAATTGAATAATTTCATCCAGAAATAGAAACAAATGGAGATTTCTCTAAAAGTATAAGACGTATAGTAACAAACATGATTTTATTACATCTTGTGATCCGAAAGACATCCATAGTGCAGTAATGATTCAATTTATAGTTTATATATATATATATATATATATATATATATATATATATATATATATATATATATATATATATATATATATATATATATATATATTAATTTCAAAATAAGGGTATTCGATTCCTGGGTGGTGAGTAAATGAGTAGTACTCTTATATCTTCGCCAAGCTTTCGCAAAACTTCGCTTGGCGAAGATATAAGAGTACTACTCATTTACTCACCACCCAGGAATCGAATACCCTTATTTTGAAATTAATACATAAAATTCACGATTCGTAAAACAAATAATAAATATATATATATATATATATATATATATATATATATATATATATATATATATATATATATATATATATATATATATATATATATATATATATATATATATATATATATATATATATATATATATATATATATATATATATATATACAGTGAGTTTCAAAGAGTTTGCACCATATGAAAGATTTGTTTATTATACATTTTTAAGAAAATTTAATTCCTACTAAAAATTGGTGGATTGCGGAAAACTTGGATTTGAAAATTTGAGATTAAATTTGGATTAAAATTTGAGAAGAATATTCATATTTGAAATCAGAGCCAACAAAAAAATTCCATTTTGTTTTCGAAAATGTAAATACAGAGCTTTCTGTACCCACAATAAAATGTTTAGCGATGGAAGGAAAGCATGTGGTATTTTAGGGATTTAGTGATTGATAATTTAAGTGCAAATAATACATTGGACTAAACTTCACATTAAAATATAACTTTACTAATATTAGGCAGTTGCCTAAGTTGTATGTGAGTTACTAGTACTCTTTATGAGGCTAGAATCATAAGAAATAGTATATTGTATACCTAGGCGGTAAAGTGGCATTTTTCAGACCGAAAGAAGATATGGACAGGCGAGGCGCAGCCGAGTTTGGCCACTTCTTGAGGCTTGAAAAATCACTTTACCGCCATGGTTTACACATGATTTTTTATCCTACAAAATAATTGTTGGTAAGATTTTTCTATAAAAATTTTATTTTATAATATGAAATTCATAACTATTAGTCATTATTTTTTAAAGTGACATTAAAAATCGAATTATGTATAGTACAGTTAACAAAACAGATTCCTTGCTTGGATAAATTTGATAACAGTACTTGTATTTTTTTACCTGCTTGGAGGCACACCACTACATAAATAATTTGTATTGGAGGTTATATTTCGCTTAAGATTAATTCGGTAATAAGTCTAGCATGACCTGTCATTTCAGGTGGAGTGAGAGATACATTATTTCTTCTGATTCAGACTCCATAACTTAGAACAAATATCAAAATACGACAACTTATGATTGAATTGACAACTGCTAAATATTCATTTTTATACTGAAGTTTAATTGTCAACTGGAGCGCCAGCTAGCGTGAAAACGTAAAAATTATTTTACCGCCTAGCCGAGAAAAGGTCTACTTTCTCGCCTCCGTAAAGCTGGTAAAATTCAACTTTCTTATAGTGTAGGATAAAAATGGATTTTTTTCGTTTTGTGTAATTTCAAATCAGTATACTGTTTTCAAATTCAAACAACTTTTTCGATTCTAATAATGTCGAAAATAAGAGTAGTATACTCTTGACAAAAATTTCTATTTTCTCCCCTGTACACCGTTCAGAAATTAGGAATATTGACGTCTGACATCCAACTTTTTTATAATGCACTTTCTATCAGGAACAAAATCTTCTGTCAAATATATATATATATATATATATATATATATATATATATATATATATATATAATATATATATATATAAATATATATATATATATATATATATATATATATATATATATATATATATATATATATATATATATATATATATATATATATATATATATATATATATATATTTGTGTGAAGTGGATTGCTCACGTCCTCTTGGGTGGAATCAGTTGAGCTCTCGCAACTTAATTCAATGGGAATTATATGATAAATTTCGATTATTTTGATAATTTATTTTCAAGTTAAAATTCGCTCAATATGTATATTATAATATATATATATATATATATATATATATATATATAATATATATATATATATATATATATATATATATATATATATATATATATATATATATATATATATATATATATATATATATATATATATATATATATATTATATACATTAGTCAGATGTCTAGCATATATTTTAATTTGAGATCGGAACACTTCTTTCTTAGTTATTAACTGGTTGAAATGGGCACTTTTATTGAAAGGGACAGCCCAAATATGAATGGGGAGTCATACTTTTCGTTCTTTTATATCGCTATATGGAGAGGGGAAAAGTTAATGTCCCTGCGGTCGATGCGAGTGGCCTTGAGACGTGTACCCCGATACAAAAGAAGACGGTTTCTCTTTACACCCATAATATCCAACGTTACGACGTTTCATATTATTAACTATCGTAGGTGTATGGTATTGGTATAACCATCGAGATTATATCAAGTTCGTGGGTTGAAAGAGTGATGGCTGAATAATTATTACCGAGAAAGTTGAGATGGAGTGATTACAGTTCGCTGCTCTGCATTTTATACGTGCATTGTCGAGAAATTCCTCTATGCACATTTTCGCAAATTTGAATCGACAAAGATCTACAAGTATTTCAACGCTGCTTTTAATACTGATATAATCATTTTCGATCCGTCTAAATTCCAAAATATATTCGAGATTGTGGTCGATATCCTCGAACTAATGTATGAAAAATTTCAATCTGACTGAATAGCCAGGAAAAAGGAAATGTGAAAAATAATATTTAATTTTAATGAGTGAGTAATTAAACATATCCATTGATGTAAATGTGACAAGAATTTGGCATCACAATTTATATTTCTATGGAAATAACATTTTTTATATGACAACCCACAGCATAAATCGCAATTACAAATTTTCCGATATTTCAGTAATGCAAATACTTGTCATGTTTTGAAATTCGCAAATAATTATCTTTTTAAAATTTTAGTATGTATAGTAGTAAGTGCAGATCAATCGCCTTTAACACAGATTCACCAAAATTTAGATTCATGAAAATACAGATCAGCTTATTAACCTCGATTCGTTTATGCTATATAAGCCTCCATTATTTCAGGAAGTTATGTGAATATGAGCTCGCTTAATGCGAATTGGCGTCTGGAATAGGGCAATTTTCTCGCAAATCCGGAAATTTCGTAGGCTCAATTCTTGCGATCTGCTGCGTGAATCGGAACGGTATCCAGCCTACGTTCTATATCATTATTTTGGCAGTACCATAGAGTTTTGTTCTCGTAACCGTTTTGTAAAACACTTTTCCTGAAATTTGGACAAAAAGCACAAAAAAATCAACTGTTATATAGTTGACAAGACATTAATTTCAATATTCAGTTATATTATCTTCCATGAGAATTCCGTTTAACGAAGACCCAGTTCTTTTCTTCTTCAAGATTGTTTGATAATTTCACGTAAAAATGTTCGTACTCGTAGTATAACAAAATAGCATATGTTAATTGGAATTAAAAATATTTTTCCACCTATGAACTGGTAATTTTATATCCAAGAAATAATTCAATTCAACCAAAAAAAATCTGTATTTTTAATCGATTTGATACATTTCATAGTAAAATTGAGGAATACCTGTTTTCCAAACAATAAAAGAATAGACGGATGAATGAGGCAGATGATACGGGAAGCTCCAAAAATGCCTATAGGTTAGTAATTTTTGATATTTGAATCGAAAAGTAGGTTTCAGAAATATATTCCGGCAGTTGAATTGACTATTGTCCGCATCTCATCACCATATTTCGTGGCACTTTCGGATTACATCTGGATGTGTTTAATCGTTATCGGTAGTAAATTACATATTCATAGATAACCATGATGTTATGGTTAATGTGACATACCCATTGACATAGTTGAACATCCCTTGTTGCAGTTGCATACTTACCTGGACATTCCAGGCGAAGTGACTCACTCCTCGTACTCTTACTTACTGCCTCTCTTAGGGTACCTACTCAGTGGAGCCGAGATGTACGCTTGTAGCCGGGATGGTAGCTTATTCGGTTACTTGATGAGTACACGTTGACGCTCTGCGCTTTCTAGCAGGTTCAGCTTCAGTTGCTTGTTGTCATTCAATATTATGGAACGTTGTTCCAAAATTCGCAGCCGCAAGCCGTTCCACATAGCTTTGAGCTATGTAAACAATCGGGGTAGCAATTATATTTCTATCCATCCAGGATCCCTGCGCCCATCGAGGTAACCAGCCAGGCTCCACAGTGCACGGGTACGTTGCCAACTATGGAAAGATTGTTACATCGCAGTAAGCGAGTAAGCTACCATCCCGACTACCAGCGTACATTCCGGCTTCACTGTGTAGGTACCCTAACTCTTCCAACATTCGTTTTATACATTGCAGAACTTCGACCAAACCTTGCAGTGGCCTGTTTAACCAAAATGGTGCCATTTTAAATAGCCATAACATAACTATCAGTAGAATTATAAGAGAGCATAAGGGGAACCTGCATGAGTATCTAGTTTCAGGGTGGTGTCCTCATAATATGTACAGCATTTTCTTGAAAAGTGCCCATAAAAGATGGTTTTTGGACCCTAGGGCTGACCTAAGTGACCAAGTGCCGATAGAAAGCACTAATTTCCGTTCATCTAGAGTTAAGTGTCTGATGAAACTAAAGACATTATTATACAGTGTCTTTATATTCGACCATTTTGTCGAAGATAGGAAAATAATTATGCGAAAGAAAAATGAACCTCTTGGAGGGCTTACCAATACCGTCTTCACCATAAGGGCACACGTGGCCCGTGCCCAGGGCCCCCACTCTCGGGGCGGCCGAAGGACGAATTGATTCTGAGTTGTTGTCCCGATATAATACAGAAATCAACTATTGGAAGAATGTGTTTAGGATTGTTGCAGTAGTGAAATTTTTTGCTTCAAGAGGTCTTGCTTTTCGTGGTGATAGTGAGACATTAGGATCGCAAAATAATGGGACTTATTTGGGATGCTTAGAACTGACTGATAGTGAATTTGATCCTTTTCTTGCTGATCACATACAAAACTGCGGAAATCGAGGAAAAGGAAGTACATCATATTTATCGGCAAATATTTGAAATGAATGTATTAACTTAATGGGACAGCAAGTTTTGAAACCCATTGTCAAAGAACTTAAATCAGCAAAGTACTACTCTAATAGCGTAGATTCTACGCCAGATCTGTCCCACGTTGACCAACTGACTTTCATAGTTAGATACATAAAAGACAGCCTATTGAGAGATTTTTGCAATTTTTGCCTATGGATGAACATAATGCGCAATATATAGCAGATACCATTTTAAACTTTTTTGAAAGCCTTGATATTCCTATGAAAGATTGTCGCGGACAGAGCTACGACAATGCATCAAATATGTCTGGAAAGTACTCTGGTGTTCAGTCAAGAATAAAAGAAGTTTGAGAATTTGCGATATACGTTCCATCAAAAATTTTGACAGAGCATTTAGGTGCAAATAGAGTCCTGAAGTCTCTTTCGGAAACTAGATGGTCTGCACGCGCCAATGCTATGAATGCTTTGCAAAATGGTAATTTAAATATTTCTGAAGCATTGTCTTCAATTGCAAGTGACATCAAACAACCAGGAGACACTAGAAAGGAAGCCCAAAACCTAGCAAAGAAAATGGGAAAATTTGAGACTAACGGAAATATGGAATGATCTTTTGGGTGTTATGAATAAAACAAGTCTGAGTTTACAAAATAGCACTATGACCATTGACGTTGTAACGAAACTTCACGAATCTCTGATCAGTTATGTCAATACCGCACGCAATAATTTTGATCAGTACGAAACGGCTGCTAAAGATGAAAATCCAAATGCTGACTACAAAGATACATTTGAAAGAGAAAGATTTCGCTGCACACACATCACTTTTTTTGAAGGATCATCAGAAACTGCACAGTTGAGAGGCTAGGAAAAGTTTCGTGTAGATACTTTCATTCCCATTAAATACACATTTAAAAAAAACGTTCGGCAGCATACCAAGAAATTGATAGTCGATTTAGTTCTCTTTGTCAGTTAACAACAATCGAATTTGGTGAGTTGACCAAAAAATGCAAAGAATTTGCAGAGTTTTATCAAAAAGACATTACTTAATGCAGATGAGCTCAAATCAGAATGTTTTCATTTAAGTCAATATTTAAAAAACACAGCAAAACAATCAGCGGATTTAAATATCTCAACCTTACATAACCTAATAAAATCAGATAAATTGGAAGAAACTTTTCCAAACGTAGAAATTGCTACAAGAATATTCCTTTGCCTAATGGTTAGGTACCAATTGTAGTGGAGAGTGGTCATTTTCGCAGCTGAATTGCGAACAACAATGTTACAAGAACGGCTGAGTAATTTGTCAGTTATGTGCATAGAGAGTGATATCCTTCAAAAAATTAACTTTAAGGATATAATAGAAGATTTTGCTCAGCAGAAATCCCGAAAGAAACCGTTATCGTAATCGTAACCAAAAAACCAGCAGCATTGTAATATCATTAATGACATATTATATCATACTGTATTTGATTACCTATAAATAAATAGTCACACTCAGTAAAAAATGTTATTATAATTCGCGTTTTTTACATTCCAAAAGGGCCTCAAATTCTTGTGTGCCCAAGGGCCCTAGCCTAGTTTAAGACGTCCCTGGGGCTTACCCATCCTAAGGAAGAGTCTGACCACCGAGTGTTCAGACCCTTCCTTAGTGTGAAGGGTCTGTACACCATGGTCAACGCCTACTCAATGATGTACCGGGTGTCTGATTAAGAGAGTTACCCCGCTGTATCTCAGAAACTATTCGTCGTAGAGACTTACGGTAGGAAATGTTATAACCAAAGTGGTCAACAGAAATTCCTGGAAATTGTTTTGGAACTAAGGATACTAGAACCTATTTAAAAATCATTAAATTATGAAATTTCATCATCGATTCTTGGAAAAAGGCAAATGAATAAAAATAACTACAGGTGTAAAGGCGTCCTTTTAGAATTATGTGATAACTAAATTTACTTTCTTCGGTATTTTGGGCTAGGAATAAGATATCGAGATACAGTTTGCACTAGCCTATTTTGGCATCATCGGACTACGTTTTTATAGAAAAAAAGTCATATTATTGCATTTAATTTTTCAGAGAAATTACCTATTTTATTTTATTATATTAAAAAAACGCTCTCTAGCGGCAGCACTGAAAATTTTCACAGATTAGATGGTTTTGATGAAGCAATAAATGCTATTCCCAACGAGATCAACTTTGTTGAAATCCGTTCAGTCGTTAAGTAGTTGAAGCTGTTTATTCAAAAAACATTAAATCACCGCCCACCACTTCATTTCAGTAGATACGTCAAAAAGTGTCAAATAAGAATAGCTCGAATAAAGCACAGCTTTAAACAGAAAATATTTTTTTGGTATATTTATGACGAATTTCAGAAAAAAATCACTTTAAAAGTTTCAGATGTCGGTTACGTCCCCTAGCGGCCATCTTGGAAACCTGAGAATAATTTCCAGGATTTTCTGTTGGCCACTTTGGTTATAACATTTTTCACCGTAAGTCTCTACGACGAATAGTTTCTGAGATACAGCGCGATAACTCTCTTAATCAGACACCTGGTACAAAATATTTAAATTTGCAGCTTCTAGCTTCTAGGAGGAGCACAGGTCAGTGTAGTGGTTTTTGTGTTTTTTTGATAACAGATATGTTCTTGCTGAAGCGGGAAGTTCAAAATAACATTTTGTTAGACTGTTCTAAGGTTCGTTTCACAATACATTTTTTAAATACACCACTGTAATGATAAAATTTTTAGTGATGAAATACCCTACCATCTATCACCCTCTGTAGATTAAGTTAGTATGGTAGATATTATATGAGTTCCTGACACATATTGAAGTAAAAATCAATCATTTCCTACAGCAGTTTGCGCTAAAATAAGAGAAAAGAATTACTTCGTTCAAAGGCACGATATATACGCATTTCTTGTATCCAACCCATTCAAAATGAATTCGTTGCTTTGTATAACAGCGAAATTGCCTGGAAAATAGACATATTCTCAATATAAATGAAAAATGTTCCGAATTCTTGCTGCGCTTTTCATTGATATTATGCATCAACGCTTTCAAGCTTGCATTTATATATACCTTCTTTTTAAATCCTTTTCCAGGAAAAAAGCATATCGTAATAACTTGTTTACTTGTTCGATTCTCAAGAAATATGGGGATGTTCTGAATGATATTCTTCATAACGGTTTTCCGATTATACAGGATCAATGAAATGAAAGTTTTTGCAATATTATTTGTACGTGGAAAAGTTTTGATGTAATAACGATCAGAAAATAATGTTATTTTATTCGAATCACATCATATTGATCTGTGACTGTTCAGATAATAATTTTTTCCAATTTGCGTATGGTAACTCCAGTGTTCCTAAAAGGACTAAATCGGACTGAAGTGTCGAATAATTACGTAATTAAGTCGTAATATATTTCAACACTTTTATACATTAACTGTTCATTCAAAAATTGATTAAATGCGGTAGTTTGTCATTACTGATATCAAAAAATATTACCAAAATAAACTTGGTCAGCAAATGAATAGAAAGCAGAATTCTCCGTGTTATCGAAACACGTTCGTGGCAATAAAATCAAGTACTAGGACATTTATTTGAAACTAATCAAACAAACCTCCTAGCGGAGCTGGTTATACGATTTCACGAAACATCGAAATGCCTCCATATACCTTGGACGGTGTATGTTAGAAACATTAAGTTATTTATCACAATCAATGGAAATGATAGACAGTCTGTTTCGCCCTTATTTGGGGCTCATCAGTATCATCCATCCATCGAAAGTGATAACCAACCAAATATTTCTAACGGCCTTATATCTTCCTTCAAGTGACTATATGGCATATAAATATGACACAGCGCCACCAGTCGGAAACAAATGAACCACATCTTACAGATAGAAGAAAACATTTCGGCAACGTGGTTGGTTATCACTTTCGATGGATGGATGATACTGATGAGCCCCAAATAAGGGCGAAACACACTGTCTATCATTTCCATTGATTGTGATAAACAACTTAATGTTTCTAACATACACCGTCCAAGGTATATGGAGGCATTTCGATGTTTCGTGAACTCGTATAACCAGGTCCGCTAGAAGATTTGTTCGATTAGTTTCAAATAAATGTCCTAGTACTTGATTTTATTGCCACGAACGTGTTTCGATAACACGGAGAATTCTGCTTTCTATTCATTTGCTGCATAAAGGATAAAATCGGAGCGCTGTTACTGCCGGTGTGTATTTGTTGCATTACATCGATTTGATGTGGCAACTTTACTCTTGCTTAGCGAATATAGTAACCACCTTCGGGTGTCAGGACGTACGAGTTCACGTTGCCGAAATGTTTTCTTCTATCTGTAAGATGTAGTTCATTTGTTTCCGACTGGTGGCGCTGTGTCATATTTATATGCCATATAGTCACTTGAAGGAAAATATAAGGCCGTTAAAAATATTTGGTTGGTTATCACTTTCGATGGATGGATGATACTGATGAGCCCCAAATAAGGGCGAAACAGACTGTCTATCATTTCCATTGACTGTGATAAACAACTTAATGTTTCTAACATACACCGTCCAAGGTATATGGAGGCATTTCGATGTTTCGTGAACTCGTATAACAAGCTCCGCTAGGAGGTTTGTTTGATTAGTTTCAAATAAATGTCCTAGTAATTGATTTTATTGCCACGAACGTGTTTCGATAACACGAAGAGTTCTGCTTTCTATATATATATATATATATATATATATATATATATATATATAATTATTTATTTATATTTTTTTTGCCTGTGAACCATTTTCAACTTTTTGATAATTATTAGCAATAACAGTCTTGAAGAATCTCAAAAAACTCGATTTTTTGTCGTGGCGAAACGTAATCTTTTTGATAAAATCGAGTTTTTTGACATTCACCAAATAAACAAAAAGTTATATAACTATATATATATATATATATATATATATATATATATATATATATATATATATATATATATATATATATATATATATATATTTAATGAGAACACGTTTATCAAAACTCATTTTTACTATATTCACATATAGAATAGAAACTGAGGTTAGTATAGAAATGAAAATACATGTGGTCTACCTCAAGGAGGAAAATGACGACTGGTACAATCTCAAACTGAACATACAAAAAGATTTGGCGAAACTGAAAGCCCCTTTCGATAGTAGATTGCTTTCTGTCAACTTCAACAAAGCTCTGTGCCTTCTTAACATTCAGCAGTCTTTCAACATCCTCGGAGTTCACTCTTAATGCTTTGGATACGTTATGAGTTCTCAGCTTTCCCAGGAGGTGCAAAATTTTTAAGAAGAACTTAACCTGGCTTATCGGAGGAATTCCAATGAATTATAATATAATCAAAACATTGGTATATGTATTGTTCTCGATTTCCAATGATATAAACATCATTATTCACTGTTATAGTAACAAGGAAGATGTGTAATCCTTTTGAAATAGAATTCAAATTATGTTTCACTAGATTTGCGTATTGGAAAAACCTTTATTCTCAAATTCATACTGCGTACTCATTCAAAGACCTAATGAAGGAGCTTGACAGATAATGTGGAACTAGTTAAACTAGTATCTTACATATCAGTGACTCTGGTTCTGTTCATATTTTCAAAATAATTTACTTCAAAACTAATAAAGGTTCAGCAATTTTTTCTGATTGTAAGTGAAGTTTCAAATATCGGTCCCTACCCACAGGTGATTATACTCGTACTTAGGCTTGACATCATTCACTCACAAATATGTACCGACATTCAACATTCACTATGTACTCATTCAATTAGTAGTGGAGTAACAGGACGTGCAAACATTGTTTGGTATAATGGTAAGTAATCAATTAGGGAGCAGCAGAGTAATTCTTACACAGAGTATCAACCTGCCTTTTTGAGGCAATAAATCATAAAATGTATGGGATTTTATTATCCTCAGATGAATTTATACTGTAAATTTAATTCACCTTTCACAAAATGTAGTATTGCATTAATTCAAAAACTAGCTTCTAACAAAATGACACAGATTCTTCCTTAATATATTTTTTTTAACTATAAAATAATTATTCCAGAATCCAAATTTTACATTTCGAGTGCTATTAATGAAAGCGGTATTTGCAGCTCTGTATAATGATTTCAACTGTGCCAATCGTTTCCATTCAGTATGTATATACACTATACAGGGTTGGGATTAGTATGGAACCAAGCGAATATCTTTTGAACGAAAAAGAGAATAATTATGAAATTTGGCAGGTGAGTCCAATGGCGCAAAATGCATCTGATGTATAATTTTCTGTTGATAATATACTTCCGGTTGTACCGGAAATAGACCCTAAGTCGCTTATTTTAAATGGGATATCCTATATATTATTAAATTTTTAGATTTTACTCAAGATTCTAGGCAGATTCTATGCGTCATGTTCTATACCTAAGTCTAAGCGTTTTTGACATATTCAGGTTTTTATGTCAAAAACGACTATTGCAAGCCCTAATATAGTTATCAATTGTTCCTATAAGGAAGCCTGTTGTACTTACTTAGGGTTAGATTCCTTGTTGAAGAGGGCCTACTTCAATAGATTTTGTGTAATATTTGGATAACTAATCATACAGAGTGTTCAAAAAATAAGATCTAAAATTAGATTGAGAAAACTGACAAAAATCAATTTTTTCAAATGGAAACCCCCCATTTTTCTTATTTAGTAGTATTTAGCATTCAAAAAGAAGTTTTCTATAATGGTTTCTGTTCATGAGGATATCTGGTCGCAAATGTATACATGTTCTTTAAATAACTTCATCACATTGTCTATAAATAATGAATAAGTTTAAATAATCTTCGTTTTTATAACTTAACCGGGGTGCCATTACGATGACTTGAAATGCAAAATGATCGAATAAGATCAAGGCTATTTTAGATCTAATTGTTTAACGATTGAATGCAAAATCGCCATAGAAATATATTAAATTGGCAATATTTCCAAAATTTAAAATTTAAGGTATAGATAACCTTATACAAAGTTACCTTCTTGGTGAATGCTAAATACTACAAAACAAATAAATGGGGGTTTCCATTTGAAAATATTGATTTTTGTCAGTTTTGTCAATCTCATTTTAGATCTTATTTTGTGCACACCCTGTATGACTAGTTATCCAAATATTATACAAAATCTATTGGAAGGTCTTTTTCAACAAGGAATCTAACCCTAAGTAAGTAAAAGAGGCTTCCTTATAGGAACAATTGATAATTATATTAGGGCTTGCAATCGTCGTTTTTGACATAAAAACCTGAATATGTCAAAAACGCTTAGACTTAGGTATAGGAGATGATGCATAGAATCTCCCTAGAATCTTGAATAGAATCCAAAAATGTAATAATATATAGGATATCTCATTTAAAATAAGCGACTTAGGGTCTATTTCCGGTACAACAGGAAGTATATTATCAACAAAAAATTATACATCAGATGCATTTCACGCCATTGGACTTACCTGCAGAATTTCATAAATATTCTCTTTTTCGTTCAAAAGATATTTACTTGGTTCCATACTTTATCCCAACCCTGTATATATATATATATATATATATATATATATATATATATATATATATATATATATATATATATATATATATATATATATATATATATATATTTAAGAAAATACGTCGAGTGACGAGGTCAGTATAATCGATTATTTTCGATTGCTCGAGTGGTATTCGTTACGATTATATAACGAATAAAAAATATAATTTTTTTTTGACAAACGTCAAAACACCGTCAATATGAAAATACTAACATTTTGACACGAGGCGAAACACCAAAACGATTATATCACGTCGTCAAGGGTATATTCACTTATCAATAAAAAAAGTTATGCAAAATGCACGGATTCTATTGGCTTACTCCTACATGAATTATATAATCAGAAGTATGCTGAAGGGAAATTTAACAACGGCGCACGTATAAATTGGGATGATATAAAATAACTACCAAACAATACGAAAGTGGAAACATATGTGAAATTATTCGGGCTGGAATGAGAATTTCCAGATTTTCTCAAATCTTCAATTTTTTTTTCAATAACTAACATTCAATTTATTGCGATACTTTTGGTATGGCCAACCGAACAAAAAATGTTGAACTATATATATTGCTGCTATAGTCAGTTATGATATAAAATGAATTATCCGGGTTTCCTTTGTAGGTAATTGTTCAGAATTTTTTTCCTGAATGCTTTTCCAGGAACAAAACGAACATATAAAGAATTACGCTTTGTATGCTCCGATTCACTTGTTCTGGTCTTGAATCCATTCAAAAATCCGATAGAAAAAAAGGACTTTCAGTTTGGGCCGAATTTTTTAATTTTCCGGACTTTTTCAATCGTTCGTTACTTGAAAACCTCATTTGAACAATTACGAACATCTTCAAAAAAGAACAAGTGTATTCTCATAATAAATTACATTCAGTTTGTCCCGAATTTGAAATAAGAAAATAAATTATTGTTTTTAAACTGTGTAATTCAAATTATAATTCTCTAGTTAAATATGTTTACTGTTGGTAGTCTCTCTGAATAGGTAACTGTTCTGCCCTTTAGTTAAACAGTCGGTCATTTCTATTATTTTAGGCAAATAAATTTTCCTTCATCCTTCATCCAGATAAGTCTTTTGACTTTTTAACATTTCACAATACTAATAGAAAGGCAGAGAAGGGTGTAAGTCACTCAAAATTGTTATTTATGTAACAAGTGCGTTATACAGACATAATGTCAAGTAATGGTTTTTTATGCAAGATTTGAATAGCTGCAGATTCTGAATTCGTAGCAGATTCTAAATTCTTCTGAGTATAGAGCGTTCCATAGATTGGCGATTAGGTCCAGAAATGCTTTCTGATAGATTGATATTCTGGTTGTTGGAATATATACTAGAAATAGGTGTGTATAATCAAGGTTAAAAATGGTTAAATTACTGAAATGGATATTAAAAAATAGTAGGTGGTGATAGAAAGGTGAAAATTTAGGTTTGTATGTATTTTTTAAAGCAAAAAATTAAAATAAAAATTTAGTTTGTCTGCAAAATAAAGAATGAATATTTAGGGTGGACCACCCTTATCACCTAGTGGTATGAAACATTGATTACGACCGATTCTCAGAGCTACCAAATATACACATAAAATTTCATAAAAATCGTAAAAGCCGTTTCGGAGGACTATAGCAACTTACACTGGGACACGAGAATTGGATATATATATATATATATATATATATATATATATATATATATATATATATATATATATATATATATATATATATATATATGATCTCTTGATAATTATTTGCAATAACAGGCTTGTTTAATCTTATAGATCTCGATATTTTTGAAAAGTTGGCGTTTCGCCACGACATTCGTGGCTTTATCAAAACTTTTTCTTTTTTTTTTTTTGATAAAGTTTTGATAAATCCACGAATGTCGTGGCGAAACGTCAACTTTTTTATAAAATCGAGTTTTTTAAGATTAAACAAGCCTGTTATTGCTAATAATTATCAAGAGATTGTGAATAGTTTACATGCAACAACAATTTGAATAAATAATATATATATATATATATATATATATATATATATATATATATATATATATATATATATATATATATATATATGTATATATATATATATATATATATACAGGGTGGCGCATCCTATACGCGTCGGTCTCTGTAGGGAAAACAACTTGAAATATGAATTTTTTTTCTTAATAGGGATATACAGGGCTATTAACACTACAAATTAAAAATTATTTGGGTTATACAGGGTGGCCCAAAAATAGGAATTTATATCAAAGTTATGTTTTTTCAAATTGAACACCCTATATTTGATGGTGTCTTTTGATTCCCCGAAAAAAACAAAATGAAGTTTCAGTAATGTTTTCTATAGGTACCTATCTCTTTTCGTTTTTGAAATATTTAAAGAAATCTCAATTTATGAGCTTGAGCAACATAACCTAGTATGTCGCGGTTATTTAAAACACATCAACAGTCACCTGCGATATACGTAGCCAAGATATCAGACTATCGAATAAAATGCAAATTTTTGCATTACATCATACAGGGTGTTCATTTAGTCTGATTGAATTCTACTTACATATGGAGTTGAATAATATTCTTATTTTAAATGGCACACCCTGTATTTAATAAGTTTAACCGATAGACATTTAAATTATCTTTCATTCCATATAAGATCTCCCTATACCTAAATTCAATGGTTTTTAGTAAATATCTGTTTTTATGTTTAACATAACTAATTTTTGTAAATACTCTTTCCCGTCAAAGTGACCATTGAATTTAAGTGTCGAATGCGAGTTTGAAATTTCTATTTAGTAAGTTAGATATCAAGCGTACGAAAAATCGAATTTGAAACATGAAAACTTATTCTAAAGCAGAAAGAATTGATATGGTGCTTGTTCTTGGTGAGTGTCATGAAAACTGTTTATTGGCTTCTAGAGTTTACGGCCAAAAATACCCAGATCGAGAGAAACCTGACAGACGTGCTTTTGAAAGATTACAAAAACAGTTTAGAGGTAGCGGAAACGTAGATTATGAAAAAATTATTCAGCCTCAACCTATTGTAGGAGATCATGATAATGAATTTTGGGTTATTGGCTCACTGATAGAGAACCCACACACAAGCCATCGGGCTATTAGTAGAGAAACTGGAATAAGTAGGAGAAGTATTGGACGAATAATAAAAAAACATAAATTTCATCCTTATAAGATACAGCTGCACCCAAGAACTGTATCAAAGGGACTTTCAACAAATAATCGATTTTTGTTTATGGGTTATGGATAAAGTAGAATCAGATGCGGATCTTTTTGATAATGTTCTGTTTTCGGACGAGTGCACGTTTCATAATAATGGACTCGTTAATCGCCATAACTTTCATTATTATAGTGATGAAAATCCTCACGTCTTTCGTACTCTCGATCATCAGCATAGGTGGTCCTTGAATGTGTGGGGAGGAATAATAGGTTTACATGTTATTGGTCCTTATTTTTTTACCGGTCATCTCTGGCAGAAAATTTCTTAGATTTTTGCGGAGAAAATTATCTGGGCTCCTTGATAATGTACCTACCTCTAAATACTAGGCAGAAAATGTGGATGCAGTTAAATGGAGCCCCCGCACATTTTCAACTTCGAGTACGGCGATACTTAAACCGGCGTTTTCTTAATAAATGGATCGGAGGAGGTGGTCCACATAATTGGCCTCCAAGATCTCCAGACTTGACGTCGTTGGATTTTTTTTATGGCTACACATACAAAGTATAGTTAATAACACCCCACCAACTACTCTGGAAGATATGAAAGCTAGAATAAGAGCTGCTTTTCAGACAGTAACTGGTGAAATTTTTCTCAAAGTGAAACGATCCTTTGAAAAACGAGTTCAGTTGTGTTTAAAACAAGATGGGCGTCACTTTGAACATTTTTTATGATTAATTTTTTGTTTTCAATTTGTTTCTTACTCTTTTCCATTTGTGTGTTTTCAAATAATTCAAATTTTTTGGTCATTAAATGTTTATTTTTTATTAAAAAAATTATAGTTTTGGTTTACATTGAAACTGTTTAACATTGGAAAGTGATAAGAATGTTTATTTTGTTCAATACCATATTTTGAGTGATATTTGCTCTTTTGTTACTGTGATTAGAAAAGAATATGATGAAATCCGTATGTTAAAAATAAAAAACAGCTTTTTACTAAAGATCCATCCAATTTAGGTATAGGGAACTCTTATACGGAATGAAAGATGATTTAAATGTCTATCAGTTAAAGTTATTAAATACAGGGTGTGCCATTTAAAATAAGAATATTATTCAACTCCATATGTAGGTAGAATTCAATCAGCCTAAATGAACACCCTGTATGATGTAATGCAAAAATTTGCATTTTATTCGATAGTCTGATATCTTGGCTACGTATATCGCAGGTGACTGTTGATGTGTTTTAAATAACCGCGACATACTAGGTTATGTTGCTCAAGCTCATAAATTGAGATTCCTTTAAATATTTCAAAAACGAAAAGAGATAGGTATTGGAAACATTACTGAAACTTCACTTTATTTTTTCCGGGGAATCAAAAGACACCATCTAATATAGAGTGTTCCCTTTAAAAAAACATAACTTTGATATAAATTTCTATTTCTGGGCCACCCTGTATAATCCAAATTATTTTTAATTTGTAGTGTTAATGGCTCTGTATATCCCTATTAAGAAAAAAAATTCAAATTTCAAGTCGTTTTCCCTACAGAGACCGGCGCGTATAGGATGCGCCACCCTGTATATATATATATATATATATATATATATAAA